>JAODKE010000037.1:12447133-12471913 GCA_026779605.1 Mormyrus hasselquistii
AATAATATGCGGCCCGTGAGACTTGAACTTGGACATAGTGCGGCCCACTGCAAAAAAAGGTTGAGAACCACTGCTCTTAGCGGTTTGAAATGTCCTCCGTCAGTGTTGATACATTCCTGGAGCCTGTCCCTGACTCTGACACACTTTAGCTACCCTAACAGCACCTTTCCACAGTGCTGGATTGGGCATTAGCTAGCCACCATGTTCACCCGACCTGACACCCATGTACTTTTTTGGGGGCATACTAGAGAAGATCTTGAGAGGAAGGCACACACAGAGGATGAATTGAAGGAGTTTATCTTGCAAGCATTTGGACATTGATGCTAACCAGGATTTGTGTGCTAAAGTGAGTCATAGTGTCAGGCAAAGGTTCCAGGAATGTATCAACATTGATGAAAGACATTTTGAACACCTAAGAGACAGAACATGACCCAATCAATATTGTAAAATAAAAACTGTGTACTTACTTTTGGCCTGTATACCTATGGGTCTGCATGTTTGATATTTACTGTATTTCCAACTTCTCAGACACAGCACTAAAAGACAAATCCCTCCACTGTTTGCATCGTAATCATCATCAAAACTCATATATTAGTAAAACTTAACCAAATGTAATTAAACTCAGTCTATTTATATAGAATTGCTTTTACATACAGTAAAGTAAACTGTCCTAGGGCTCCACAACTTTTGGCACTTTGTTGTCACTGATGCAGTAGCAACAAAAAGATCTAATAGATCTCGAACATTCTGGTAAAAGCCGTCTGTGAGCAGAACAGCCTAAAAAGAAGCTTATAAAAATCCTTTTAACAAAGAACAGATAGGTCTTGAGAAAGCTATATCCTTCTTAGCTTATAAGTAACACAATGGACGATTTGTCTTTGATATAAACATGAGAATGAGCCCTGCGATCCAGAACAGAATTTCCAGGCTGCTGGGTTCCCTGCCAAAACTATCGCACTAAGAAGTCCAAAAGATTTGTGGCGAACCCAAGCATCAGACTATAAAAGGAAACAAAATTTTGTCATGGTTAACTGCTTCATTGCAGTGACTAAACTCTGTAAGTGATTTTTTTTTTAGCACACCTTGCTTTTGTCTTTTAATGCATTATTAGTTGTAGCGGTCAACATCGCACACTGCATAACAATTGTGCAATAGAGAGCACAGAGGTTTGTTGGGTGGTGTGTGTCACTGCAGGTTAGGACATTGATGAGAGGGAAGCTGGTTCAGCTCCTGTGGTTGGCAAAGTTGCTGCAACACCATTGTGCACTTGGGCAGGGCGGTATTAGGGTTTTAGGGTTATTAGATAAAAGCCTGAGCCTGCAGTCAACCTCAAACTTCATTCTCACTTGTGTAAGTGTACGTCTAAAAGGGGAGTAAGATGGGATGTGTAAGAACAAAAGCATTCATTATACTGATACAAATGGTAAGGAAAGTACTACAGCACATCTCACACATATGACAAGGACACTGCTTTTAGTGTATTCTTACCATTGTCTGAACTGAGAGAGGACACCTTATATTGATGTATGATATTCTGAAGTATAGATAATAATATTTTATTAATCCCCATGGGGAAATTCTCTTTTGCTTACCCTATCTTGCTCATACACTAAACAAAAGTATTCTGACACAACTCTTAATCATTAAATTCAATTGCTTCATTCAGACCCATTGTCACAGGTCTATAAAACCAAGCAAGCTCATTGAATTGAAGTGTGGTAACGTCATAGGATGCCACCTTTCCAATAAGTCAGTTTGTGAAATGTTTTCACTGTTAGATATTCTACTGTAAGCAGTATTATTGCAAAATGTAAGTGTTTAAGAACAACAGAAACTCAGCCATAAAGTATCAGATCACGTGAAGTAACAGAGCAAGATCTATGAATGCTGAGGCGCATTGTGCGTAAAAGTCGCCAACGCTCTGTAACTGCAGAGTTCCAAACTTCCTCTGGCATCACATCAATAAAGTTGTGATTATTATTATTATTATTATTATTATTATTATTATCATTATTATTATCACCAAGTGCAATGCCAAGCATCAGATGGAGTGGGTTAAAGCTCTGGACTCTGGAGCAATGTGTTCTGTGGAGTGACAAATTAGGCTTCTCTGTCTGGCGGTCTGATGGATGAGTCTGGATTTGGCAAATGAGACATTGAACAAAAAATAAAATAAAAATAAATCATAATCAAAGGCCAGAGAGTATAAGTAGGTTTTTTAATGAAATTTAAAAGTATTGGGGATAATCTCACATGTAAAGGCCATCCATCCATCCAACCATTAACTTCCGCTTGTGCAGGGTTTGGGTCGCAGGGGTAGCAGCTTCAGGAGAGAGACCCAGACCTCCCTCTCCCCAGCTACCTCTACCAGCTCCTCGGGGGGGGGGACACCAAGGCATTCCCAGGCCAACTGAGAGATATAATCCCTCCAGCGAGTCCTGGGTCTGCCCCGGGGCCTCCTCCCTGTAGGACATGCACGGAAAACCTCTCCGGGTAGCCGCCCAGGAGGCATCTGCACCAGGTGTCCAAACCACATCAACTGGCTCCTTTCGACGTGAAGGAGCAGCGGTTATACTCTGAGGCCCTCCTGGATATCGAACTTCTCACCTTATCTCTTCGTGAGAGCCCAGACACTGTGGAGAAACTTCATTTCGGCCGCCTGTATTCGCGATCTCATTCTTTCAGTCATTACCCATAGCTCATGACCATAGGTGAGGGTAGGGACAAAGGTGGACCAATTCAATTCAGTTCAATTCAATTCAATTTTATTTATATAGCGCTTATAACAACAGTCATTATCATTAAGCACTATACATTAACCCACCCAGAACACCACCAAGCAAGCCTGAGGCAACAGTGGCAGGAAAAAACTCCCTCTGGGTGGAAGAAACCTTGAGAGGAACCTAGACTCAGAAGGGGACCCCATCCTCCTCTGGGTGACCGGGGAGCATGAAACTGCATTTATATCAACATTAATTTGTGTCCATTTTTGCTTCCGCAACCACCCGAGCCGCGTTCCGCCAGGCCTGCTGGTACCCGTCAGCTGCCTCCGGAACTAATAATTCCCAGTAGGCCTCCTTCTTCAGCTTGACAGCCCCCCTCACCTCTGGTGTCCACCATTGGGTACCAGGGTTACCGCCATGACTGGCACTAACCACCCTGCAGCCACAGCTCTATACAGCCGCTTCCAGAATGGAGGTCCGGAACAGTGTCCATTCAGACTCAATGTCTCCAACCTACCCCTATGCAGTTTGAATTCTGCCGGAGGTGCGAGGTAAAGCTCCGGCGAACAGGAGCCTCTGCCAGATGTTCCCAGCAGATCCTCACTATGCGCTTGGGCCTACCAAGCTCTACCCCTCTCTTTATCAGATTACCAGAGTATCCAAGACAGAAGGCCGCAGATCAGATGACACGATTATGCCCTGGGCATGTTCATACCATGTCCGCTTATGGACACCCTTATGCTCGAACATGGTGTTCATTATGGACAAACCATGCATTGCACAGAAATCCAATAACAGAACACCACTCGGGTTCAGATCAGGGAGGCCGTTCCTCCCAATCACCCCCCTCCAGGCCACACTGTCATTGCCCACGTGAGCGTTGAAATCCTCCAGCAAAATGATGGAATCCCCTCGTGGCACGCTAACCAGCATACCACTAAGGGAATCCAAGAATTCTGAATCGTCATTTGGTGCATATGCGTAGATGATAGTCAGAGACCTATCCCAACCCAAAGACGCAGGGAGACAGCCCTCTCGTTCACTGGGGTAAACTCCGGTGTTAATGCACCAGTAGCCCCACCCCAGCCCGATGTTGCTCACCTGCCGCAACTCCAGAAGAAAAGCGCGTCCAGCCCCTCTCCAGGAGATTGGTCCCAGAGCCCATGCTATGCATTGAGGGATCATCTCACATGCACAGGCATGATCCTGGGTCCTGAAGGATTAACACCAAGATATTGTTCCAGGGAATTCACCTGACACTCTCTCACTAAAGCTGATAGTTACCCTAAACATTACTAAAGCCACAAACTCTGGTAGACAGGCCAATAATAAACTAATAATTTACATGATTGATGAATCATAGTTGTGATTAGTTGATGAGCAGCAGGCTTATTTTCGTTTTTCTGATATTACTTGTGTATTTATTACTAAAATGGGTTTTTAGAACGGTCTGACCCCTCTCCGCCTAAAATTGGATTTGTTAAAGGGACTAGTAACTCTGGACTCATAACTCTCAATATTAATCTATTGATTTCACGTTCTGCTCCACATCAAATTTCAGCATCAAGTTTGCATAATCCTTCCCTACCAATCTCAATGTCTGTTGAAAAATGTCACATTAATATAATGTTTATATGTCTCAGTATTTGCACTATGACCAAAGAGTCAATTCACCTCAGTGTATGACTCCAGCATCTGAATTCAACAAAAGATACTTTGACCTAGGCATAGGTTTCACGTTGCATTGCCATTCCAGGAGTATGAAAACATGTGAGCGTGCATGTATGGTATACATTGGACACCAGTTCTAGCACTGCACAAATCTGCTGTCCTATGGGACCAGGGAAGTGCCAACAGGAAAAACATGTGGGATCCAATCATAGCTACGGGATGACATCATGCCAAGAGAGACAGTGGGCAATTCAGCACACCCCTGAAAGACACAAAAACACATTGCCCACTATATGGAAGGCTGTACAGCCATTTCCTAGCCTACAGCCAAAGGAAATTCAGCTCCACAACACGGCCATTTTTACATAGTAATAAAAATTGGCTCTTATTTCGGACTGCATGCATAGGTGATAATTAGTGCTTCCAGGACTAACATAAATTTCAGTATGAAACGCTATTTTTCTATAATTATATTTCTATGTCTATCCACATAAATCTGATGGTTAAAATGCACGTCTGAATGTCCATATTTTATGATGTGGGAAATACACTCTAGAAGGTACACAGGATGCATGGGCGTCACCGCCGTTAAATCTGAGAAGGACGTGTGTCCCTCACATTTCAGAATTATGCATTTGGACCCCCCCATTGTCACGATCCGCTCCCATATTTAACATAAAATATTAATTCCCCTAGCGCTGTTTTCCAGTGTGTTCCCCCCAAATTCAAAATTGCTTCCCATTAACCAGGTACATTGTAAAACCATTAAGCATGTTTTCCGAAAACCAGACAGATACATTTGACCCATGTGAAACTCACTGCTTATTTGCAGACGACCTGCACCCCCCTCAAAGCACTGGACTCTGACCGTAGGAGTTGGGGGAGGGTTATGCCAAAGGTAATGAATTCACCTTGTTTAAACTGTTATCCTGTTTTCTATTGTATAACTACTGCTTCCACTGCCATTGTATCAGTCTAGTTTACAGACCTGTTTTGAATGAGTAATATGCAACAGAAGCATTTTCCTTATATTGTGTTTTGTTTCTGCATACATCTTCCATGCAGACCATTGAGTGATGAACCATTGTCCAACATGGTCTAAGATGCACTACAAAAGATGAATTTCTAAAATACTTTTAAAACATTTATCTTATATACCCTCATATGGATAAATTATGGACTGGAGACATGAAAATATAACAACAAAAATTACATTGCATTAAAGTGAGGTGACAAAAACCAATTCAAAATGAAATAATATAGGATTCCTAATACAGAATGTTCCCTAAGCTTTTTACTGTTATCCTCTTCTGATGCATCTGATTTTTATTTTCCAGGTTGATCCAGGGTGAAGTTTTCACCATTTTAGAAGGTAAGTTAAATTTGGGTTAGATACCTGCCCTCCTAGGTACTCCAGAAGAGACCTTCCGTGATTCCAACCTTAATCACTACACTACATACATCCACGCTTTTGTCTGAAATTATTGTGAGATGTTGTAATTTCTTTTTAAAAGTCATTATTCACTTAAAAATAACAACTCCCAAAACCTCCCATTCTAAACACATAATTGGCATAGCACCCAACATGGCAGGATGGTGTCAGCAGATTGTTATCAGAGAGGCCTCAGATTGGAGTCTTCAAATTGGAATTTACGAATAAGAAGCTCTTAGCTTAATTCACCTTTTGTAGTGCATCACACATTTATATCTGTTTTTAATATTATTCAGGAAACAAATGTCTTCAAATAGAGGCTTTCAAACCATGATGTTTGCAAAACGAGAACAGTCTTCCTTCATGTGAATAAAACTACGGAAGTCTGCTACAAGCTTCTCCGCATAATTGCCTTTATCCTGAGATGAAAGCACATTTTCTGTTTTCATCAGTGCAATTAAGTGATGACACAGAATAGCAGTAAGTGATACTTTAGCATAAAAATCTTACTAGAAGAGCTTACTTTTAAATAGTGATACTGTCCATCAAAATAAAAGATATACAGCTCTGGATAAAAATTAAGAAACTACAGAAAAATTTTCATTGTGTCACTTCTTTTTCAATTTAGGAGTATGTGCCTGTGTAAAATATAAGAAAGAAAGAAAAGCCTATTTTTTTTTTTTGCAAACTCCAGCATGGGCCTTCCCTGCTTCTCATTAATGAAGGGCTTCTTCCTTGCTTCCCTCCTGCTTCTAGGAGCCTGATGTGAAGTGCACTGCTAAGACAGTTAATATCACTTAATGTTTCCCATTCCTTTTGAAGGTCACTTGATGTCATGTGTCACGGTCAGATAAGTTGACGAACATCTCTGGCATTAGAGAGATGCTTCTGCCCTTTACCTGGCTGGTTCTTGGCCATTCCATTCTTGTTCTCATGTACTGCTGCTTTAGAAACTTGTACTTGAGCTATACATCTATTTTTATTAAGGAGACTATCATTATTTAAAAGGCATTTTATTCTAGTTACATTTTTATTCTAGTTAGAACTTATTCATGGATAGAATTAGGAACCAGAACCTAAAAATAGGCAAGCAGCCAATAAGCAAAATACATGCACAGATGTAACAAGAATAAAAAACTGTAAGCAAATATGATGATGATGGTTATATACTTGCCATATTTATTCCCACTGTCCAGCGTGCATTGTCTAGTCCGATGCCACTTTTGTTTTTAATAATAATGCTCCTGTGTACATTTGTTGAACATGGTGACGTAGGATATGTATATTATACATTAATTTATGCAAGAAAATAAATAAAAACTGTCACCGTTATACAATCTATATTCATGTCAATGGGTATCCATGAACATCATTTGAAATCGTTAAAAATATTTAATTTGGATCCACATCACAATTGTAGTGATTTCCTACTAGAAAGCTGCATCTGACTTTGCTTTAAGCATTCTAGATAACCTTGCCTCAAAAGATTAAGGGCATAAACGATAGACAGCATTATGTATAAAGACGTGTTAAATATGAAACGACAGCCATTAAAGATAATTATTAAATATTAAAGTAGAGATTTGCAAATGCTGTTTCCCAATGAAGCAACAGGTTTCTTTTCAGATGAATGAAAAAATATATATTATCCAAACGTGGAAAAACAAACAAACATGCAAACGTTTTAACACAGAAAGCATGCTCAGAATCTGACAACATAAAGACGATGCTGTCCCTTAAATATCAAGAGAGTAATAGCTACACAAGGTGGTCCTTCTGGGCTAAAAAATGGGTGGTCAGTCTTGGTAACGGGGGGGTGGAGTAAGAAAATAACTAGCAGGGTGGAACAATAAGTCTCAGCGGCGGACCAGAGCCAAACTGAGCGCAAGATGTGTGTCAGTAAATTAAATTATGTTTTAAAATAAGAGACAAAGAAATTATCAACAGCGTCAACTTTTGAGCGTTTTACCCATTTTTAGACAAAGGGGTTAAGAGCGTCTCCTAGAATGTTCTCTAACAGCGCCTTGATTCTTGTGCTGGTCATGTTTTTCACGCATGAAGCGAGAGCTGAGGTAAGTTAATTCATTACCGTTTTTCTCACTATCTATTATCCAAATTGTCCCGTCTTTGGATCATTTCAGAGGGACACTTCCCCCGTACAGTTTTAAGACAACATACGCGTTGATTTTTTTCCATATATTAAATAAAGTGTGTCACTCTATTGTTTTATGCAGTAGGGCGATAAAGTTGATATAAAAGTGATTGTTTATTCGTGAAGAGAGAAGGGACGAAGAGAGGAGGTGAAACAATTGGGGAAAAAGGGAAAAGATCCATACAAAGAAAAGGTTGCTTTATCGTATGGTACTGAACTTTATTCCAGTCTTGCGATTTTTAGTTAGTAGCCTATGTATGGGCTCTAAAGTTGAAGTCGCCCCGCCCAGCCATTGCATCCTCCCACGCGCCCCTAAACTGTATAGTCTGCATGTGCTCCACTGTCCAACGACAAAGAAATGAATAAAACACACAAACAATTAAAATAAATAAACAGCCTATCAGCCTAGTCGAAGAACGACGTAGTGGTGGATGTAATTTCTCAAAATAAACAAACAAACAAATATGATTAATTTAAAACATACACACAAGAATTACATATTCTCCTTAACTGAATGCAGGGTAATGTTCTTCTGTTTACTTAATATCTTCAAGTTGAATAGTTACAGGCTGCAATAAGTGTCCATTTTACCATACAGTGTGTCCAGATGGTTATTTTGCATGTATGTGTATATTAATAGGCATTTTGCATGTATATATGAATATAGATTTCTGGGATGTGTGTGTCTAAACAATGGATTTAGAGAAAATGGTCGAACCCATATCCAAATGGTGGATAGTATACAGCTTGGGGTGCCCTCATGAAGTTGAAGCATTATGGGAATTTTAGGGAAGTGAGGCATCTGTCTCCTGTTCAATACAGTTTGCCAAAGACAGGAAGTTCTGTAAATTACAGTTCAGTGATGGGTTTAAGAAAAAAAAAATTCCCCAGGATGTGACATGTGTTTTCATGATTAGGCCAAAGGCTCTCACATATCCTTTAAGGTAATATTTGTCAATGCAAATGAAGATTTTCTTTAGGTTTGCTGTTAAATTCAGGACTTTGACAAACTCAGGAACATTTAAAGTGATGTCTCATGAAATAACCTCAAATTGATTGAAACTGATTGAAACTGATGCCTTTACCTCTTCACTTCAGAATAAATTACACATTCAAAAGGCTGGTGAAAAGAAGTCTATAAGCAAACAAAATATAATGAACTCATAACTTTATGGAGAAATTTCAGGTATGATGAATGAATTAATTGTAAAATTATATTTTATATATAAAACCCGGTCCACAGATAACACTCTACTCTATGCAGGGTTAAACTTTGAGTCTTGGTTCTGAAAACATCATAACATCTTATACATAATTTGGACAGATGAGCTTTTTTGTATGAGTGAATTTAATGAACAGTAGTTGTTGTTTGCTTGATTATCATCATTTGGATATATGTTTTTAACTGGCTGCCTCCCAGTTAAGCTGTGTGCATATTTTGGAACATATGTGCATTTTGGGCTGATCTGACCAGTATAAATCCAGTTAACTTTGGCACTTACTATCAGTGTAAATTTGTCAGCACACAGGTTCAAGAGTGACATCACGTTGAAAAGCCAAACCTTCAGAAATAAAAGTATTGATTCCTAATGTGTGCTTGGCTCTAACCACTGCCAGCTTTATGTCAGCTCTGTCCCTCTTCTGATTTCTTCACCATCCAATGGTGGTTTTACCATCCAATTGACGTCATGTTTCTAGGCAAGGGAACATAGCTGACCATATGTTCTTGTATGGGGACTTGTCTCTATTACACCATCTGATTATGTTGCTCAAATAGAGACCATAGAGATTTTAGTGATACATGTAAGAGCACCAGGTTTTAATGGATAGTCAGGAAAGTATTTTATTCTCAAAGTCAGTGTTTCAAAACAAATATGATGAGCACTGAGTGAGCATATTGCTAATTATATGCTGTTTTTTGTGTTTTCTGTTATTCCTGTAGTGCCTCCTCTAAGGCGTTAAACTGAATGTCATTTCTGAACAACTAATCCACACTATATGTTCTAATTTAATGTACGTTCTTTTATTTCTTTGATGTCATTGACATGGCCCCTGCAGCTGTGTTTGAAACTATTATGGATCTACATACAGTTGGTGATGACTTTTAGTCTACTAAAAAACATCCATCTAAAATTGAGCTAAACTCTACTTTGCATGATATACTGTATCTCCTTGTCTGGTTCACAGTACATTTCCTTCACATGCGTCGAATTCTAAACATTGGCTTTTGTTATCATGCAGTGTGAATGACATGCAAAGAACTGTATGTCTGAGTGTGTAACTTAACAAACAGCTAACATACCTCATAGAATTTGTGGTCTTAGTGGTTTTTGCGCTTCTTGCATGGTTTCTGTTGAACAACTGTTTTTTAATTTTTTTCTTCTGTTGTTTGTTGTCTTAACCTCTGTACTCTGTTTTACGAGAAAAGCTACAACCTCTTTAGCCTATTTTGCAGGGTTTTGATTTTTTTCAGCCTGTTTCACATCCTTTATATGACTCCTGGGAGAAGCTACTTGAAACATCTGGGGAGAATATTGAGCTTTTTGGGCTCTTTCTTTTAGAAATAAATTCAAATGTTGTTGCTGAAGCATATCATAGTAGTTTAAAAGCTGTTTTTAAATTTATTTGCTATATGCAGGTAGGTTCCTTATCTAGGCCCAGCCAATGATAGTGTCTAATTAGATATGTTAAAAATCTGTCCTGTGGCTTTACTTTTGAAGCACCTATATATGGCAGTGAGAAATCCTTCTTGTTATGAATGACTCATAGCTACAGGAAGAAACACAGACATTCAGACATTTACAACAAAACTTTCATGGCGGGCACTGGGGGAATGTCAGCACAGCTAACCAGCATCATACTGGCAATACAACCACAGAAATACATGTCTCAATGCACATCAAGGTTGAACTTCACCTGAAATGGAATGCAGTAGATCCATAGACAAAAGGTTATGCTACTTTGATGCATGGTTTTAATGTTTTATCTTATTTGTATTTTTTTGTTTGAGTGTTTGAATAAACACAGTTGGCTTGAGTAAGGGTTTTAAGGATTTAGGTACGAATATGTGAACATTAGGACAGAACTTAAATTTAAAAACTAACTTGTCACTAAACTTTACAGAGTTACGTTTGTAACAGCAGAGTGCCTTTGCGACCAGTCCCAATGGCTAATGTTTCCCCACAGACCCTGTGGATGCCACCCAAGCCTTGTATTGTTCCAATGCCCATTATTGACAACCTTTACAAGGGGATCAGCAGGGATCTGGTAGGGCCTTTTCTCCAGTCAGCTCCAGGTCAAAAATACATGCTTGTGATCTCCAACTATGCCACCCGGTACCCAAAAGTTGTAAAATTCCATAAGGCAATCTCCAAATCGGTAGTGAAAGAGCTCTTTCTGCTGTTCAGTCATGTGTGAGTGCGTGTGTGTGGGTGTGTGTGTGGGGGGGGTTCCATAGGAAATTGTAATGGCCTCATGAACTCCTGTCTTGTCTTAGCTGATGGGAGGTTTCTGTAAAGTACTGGACGTCCAACATCTGGCTTCCTCAGTTTACCACCCTCAAATGATGTTTAAATCAGCCTCTTAAACAAATACTCAAGGGTATTGACCACAGATGGTTGGAACTGGGACCTGCTGCTTCCCAATGTCCTGTTTGGAGTATGGGGGAGTGCCCTCACCCACCACTGGCTTTACGCCTTTCCAGTTGCTATACAGATGACAGCTTAAGGGTCTGGGAACAGCAGCCATGACCTATCTACAGTACTAATAAACATATCTAACAGATGATCGACCCGGTGATGTCAGCAGTGTGTGAGGACATGGAGCAAGACAAGTGTGCCCAGCAGAGAGCCAACACTTGCCCAGCGAAGCTCAGAGAATTTCAACCATGTGACTGTCTGTTGGTCCTCATGCCTAGAGATGACGTTAAATTCCCATATAAATGTAAAGCCCTGTTCACTGTGGTTGAGAAAGTAGGACCTGTCACCTGCAGAATAAATCAACCAGGATGCAGGAACCTTGAAAAGCTATATCATATCATATAATGACATATAAACTTTTACATACAAACTTGTATTTTCCATTTGTACTGGACACCATTAAGCAGGCCAGCCAGCCCCAGTATTCGCCACCATCACCTCTCTGAAGTTCCCAATACCTGCTCTACATAATCAGCCAAAGTCAAAGTCATGGCCTTGCAGAACCACCCAGGACTTGCGACTAAAACCGAGGTGTGTGCTTCGTGCCACACTTCTCACGCACAGCGGCTGTTCCTTTGGACATGACCTGCAAGGGACAGTGAGATCGTTGCTGCTGAGATGGCCTTGCTGAAGATAAAGAGAACACTGACATAAATCACACGGAGCAATAAAAACGGCAGCAGACCTGTCCGAAACAGCTGCAGTTTGACATTAGCTATACGGATGACTAATCTATTCAGACCAGAGGACAAAACAAAGCTAAGCAGCGAGATAATGGATGCAGCGGGCAATCCCTCATACTATATGAAAGCTATAGACTGTATTGTTCAGAGCGGGCATATTTATGTGATTATTGCCATGGAGATGAATTGGAATTTGCTGACAGAATTGAATCACAGATGAACATCCTGACACACAGGACTATGTTATATGCACCTACTTACTCAATTTGAAAAAAGAACAGAAGATGGCCTTCATTCAAACACAATAAAGGAACTGTCTGCAGTCACACATATGTGTAGCACAATAACTTTTTTTGTATGTTATTCGTGGTGTGATGGAAGAGAGAAAGTAGCTTTTATGTAGCAAATATGGGTACAGTCATGTACAGTATAATGCAATATAGATACTTTCATATTGCGTTATATTCTAGCCATAAAGTATTATAATAGGAATATAATATAATGACTATAACTATTTATAAAAAAGCATTATAAGCCTGGTATATAACACATTATAACCATGTTTATTATGCATCATGCCATTATACCTTTATAATGCAGTACAAAGCATCCTCAATTGTAATACTGACCACTATAATGTGTCATGAAGGTATCTATAGTGCATTATAGAGGAGAGCTTCATAGAGCATTCATAATGCATAACAAACATGTGTTGTGCCTTTTTATAAATAGTTACAGCCGAGTATATACTACTTTATGAATGCATTATTTTACATAATGATGGTTTCAATAATACATTTATATGACTGCTTTAAGTGAAATGTAGCAATTTTTTTTATCCACTGTTATATTGCAGCTTGTGTTAGTAACTTGAGGATTTGACAAGCAATACAGTCAAAATCAGTGTAGTCTCAATGGTCCTTAAGCAAAAGGACAATATGGGAAATGAGTAACAGAGGGGACTACAGGCTGGTAACTGGTGGACAATTCTGGAACAAAATGCACAGGAAGACAGGAAATAGGAACCGGCAAGGAGAGGGCAACCTGGAATCCATCCAGGAAACTGAAACCAAGAAACAGGAGATGAGTCATGAATGGACTAGGATATAAGATATATATAAGAGATATAGGATTTAGGATATAAGAGATAAGACTGCAACATACTAAAAATAAGAAACCACAGCCAGATAGCTTTCCAACAGATGACAGGATAGCACATATATAGGGGGGGCAGTGTCATCTTGTTCAGAAAACTTTAAACAAAAATAAGCTCTTAGCAAAGCCTTCATTGTGTAATTTCTGGACCCAGTGCCTCTGGATTCTGTGAATGAAATGGGGACCATGCTCATCATTTTGAGAGTGGAAAAAATGGCAATGTTTGCAGTTTGATTTATGATTTGTTCACTGGTGCAGCATGACAAATATGCAGATATTAGGTAACTGGATATTTACTGAAGCAATAGTTTCTATGTTACATTAATCAGAGGCAATTGCAAGTGTAGATTTCAGGATTAAGCTATGAACAAAATATATCAATATACATTTGCAAGGCAGGAAGACAAAACTGGTCCTGTAGATAGAGACAAAACCCAGCCTTGTCCCACTCATCTATGTGTAGATGGAAAACGTAATGGTGATCCTGCAGATGTGTTCAGATTTTGGCAGAGTGTTCCACATATGGGATTCCAGCTGCCACAGTTCCCAGGCTCTGACATTAACAAGGACATTGCTTTTTTTCAGAGGGTGGTGTGTTAAAGACTTATTCCAGCTGGTCCAGCACAAAGTGTAAAATTGTATCATTCCCATGGTTATCCAGATGGAATATTTAATATCTGAGTCATTGTAAAAGCTGCCTCTGAAATTTTCTCAGATGCTGCCGGCGCTGAGATACAAACTTGCCATATCTGCTCCCCAAATGCTCCTAAACATGTTTTTACGATTCACCTGCATGATGATGAGCGGTAGTGATGCCCAGGGCCGCATTTAGGGGCATTGGGGTCCCCATGCTAAAGTTGCTGTTGGGGTCTTATCTACAGCTTAAAATGCTGCTGAAATAACCAGCCTTAGTGACACCTGGTACAGACAAATGTTGAATCTATTTGATGTTGAAATAACTATCAGAACACAAAGATTTGCAGCTTCCGCAGTGACTCGCCTTAGACAAACAAGGTTCAAACAAGTCTTATTCTGTCTGAGGTACAGGCTGCCTGTAACCCTGAAAGATGGCAGGAATTTAATTATTTTATTTTTGTTCTGTTGAACACAGCAATTTACCACGTAGCTCAATGTTGTGCCCTGTCGATCTCGACCAACATATATACCAGTTTGCTGATATTAGTTGATATTAAGGATTCACAGACTTATTGGCATTGGCTAATAACCCATTCAACAGTCAACCAGCACTGGACATATAACTTAGACATATGAGATGTGTGAGACAGTCAACCAGCACTGGACATATAACTTAGACATATGAGACGTGTGAGACAGTCAACCAGCACTGTACATATAACTTAGTCATATGAGACGTGTGAGACAGTCAATCAGCACTGGACATATAACTTAGACATATGAGACGTGTGAGACAGTCAACCAGCATTGGACATATAACTAAATGTGGTCATCATATTAATCAGAAAGGTACGGTTTAATGAATTCCATCCTTAAAATTTATCGGTAACAGATGAAATGTTCATGTTGGTCAGGTCCTACTGTCCATTGCCCCCATGTTATGTGTTGCTTTTTAAGCAAATGACTCATAAGAGACTGTAACAGTAAGTCTTCTTTTTCTAGGGGTGCTCAGGTTCATCCTGTGGCAAGTGTGACTGCAATGGCATCAAAGGGGAAAAGGTAAGTCTGTTACTTATCTTTAAGGTGAGAGAGGATCCCATGTCATCATCACGCATCTGTCAACTCAGCTCCATTTTCTTCACTTAGGTCTTAGCAAACAGTTTAACCCAAATTAACATAAATCCCTGTAACATTGTGTATCATAACTTATAGATTTGCTTATACATTGTTTTAGCTGGTGCAATGACAAAGATGGCGGTGCTGCTACAATTGGCACACTGATTTGTGGATAAGTGGACATTATCTTCAGCTCCATTCCTCATTTGTATACTTTAACAATCTCCCAATAATTCAACTTAAATCACCTCACATAAAAAATAACCTTTTACTTAGCTACATCTTGTAACACCTGTTTTGGAGTTTCATTGCTGTACACTGGAAATGTCATTATGTGCCTCCATACCTTAATTTGAAAGCATCTAGGAGCAGAGGGGGCCAAAACTTTTTTTTGTTTCCCATTCTACCTGCCAAGTAAAACAGAGCAACACAAAAGCTCGTACCCTGAATGAGGAAATTCAAAATAAATAAAAAGGACACCTGAACATTACATTGTATCTGTGTGTGGATGTGTGTGTGTATGTGGGTTATGTATATATTATGTTGTGGGGACCAAATGTCCCCACAATGTGATAAAAACCTGTTATCTTTATGTTGTATGGACCATTTGTTTCAGTCCATACAAGGGGAAACTTAATTTTAGTAAAATCTGACTGCAATCAAAGCTGGTCAAAACCTAAAAATGCCAGAAATATTATATTTTGTTTGGTTATTTTGTCATTTGTGGGATTAGGGTTTCTCTAATAGAAATGAATGAACAGTGAATACAAAGATATTTGTGTGTGTGCGTGCATGTGTGAAAAATGTGCTGAAATAAGAAATTTTAAGATTGTTTTCAGATTTTACTTTTGCAGGTTTTTTTTTATTCTGTTTGCAACATACAGCAGATTTCTGAACAAATAAAATGAATGAATGAAATGACATTTTGTTAATGCAATAAGTACAAAATTATCTCATTAGTAGTAACATATTTCAGTTGATAAGGGCAGAGGTGAAAGAAACAACATGTTTGTGAATGTGCATGGATATGTCAGAGATTAATTTATAGACCCAAATAAGGAAACACAGCGGGAAACACAATGGAATCATGCAGTGAGCTATATCTCCCTCTGGTGGCAACTAGAGGGATACAAATAGCTAAACCGTAATATTATGCATTGCTCATTCAAATTTTTCAGTGTTTGAAAATATTGATTGACTATCTAGGTAACAAAACAGCTCAAATATAAATGACAGACTTTCCTAGGACACAATTATGACAGTTCAAACAATAGTGTACATTTACGTATAAACCTTATATGAACAGCTGCAAAGCTATAGGACCAAACCATCCAGTGTTCAACATAATTTTAGCTTATTGTTCCAGTGGTCAGCTACTGCATCTGGGATAATTTTTTAACGGCTTTCTTGTTGTGAAATGCTGCCGAGGGACAGGGAAATTTAAATGCTTTACTTGGAATGAAATGTAATAAGTCATGTTGAGAATTTATGATAATTCACTCAGATGATAACATTTTAAAATGCCTGAGCTGTAACTGCTGTTACGCTGATGACAGGGTGCACAGGGATATGCTGGCATGCAGGGCACCATGGGCTTTCCTGGACTACAAGGAGGGGAGGGTGCAGTGGGGCCAAGGGGCCCAAAGGTGAGTAAGTGGCACAGACTAACCCTAATACGACTCTCCTTTTCTAACTCAAATTTTCAGTTGCCAGTTTCATACAGTTAACATTTTACAGTTAGCAGGTTCATCTATGTCACGAATATTTGCTGGTCGAAAAGGATAAGCACCATCTGGTGTTTTTGTCTTTGATTTGTTGGTGTCACAAGTTTTCAATGCATATAAATTTAGATGGATATGCTGCACAGCTAAGGGTTTGCACACATTCACTTCTGCAATGTCGTTCCAAAACAGCTAATGGCTACACAGCTGTCTACAGGTCAGAGGTCAGAGATGGTACATCTGTAGATGCCAAACACCACACACATAATATCAATGAAATGCTGGTTTGCATTTCATTTTCCCTTAACCTACACTTTGAAAGTTGACAATTGTTATGTGCTACTTGTGTGGAGTTTGCATGTTCTCCCTGTGTCGTCGTGGGGTGACAGTGTGTGAGTGTGCCCTGCGATGGGCTGGCCCCCTGTCCAGGGTGGTTCCCTGCCTCATGCCCATTGCTTCCGGGATAGGCTCCAGACCCCCCGCGACCCAATAGGATAAAGCGGGTTGGAGAATGAATGAATGAATGAATGACTGACACTATTATGCTGAAGTCTTAGAGGCCGGTATGGACTGTTTCTGTTACAAGGCCAATGTGATGTTATTGTTGTGATCTACAAATGGCAATGCCATGTACTGTACACTAGTGGCCAAAATTGTGGAAACACGTCCAATTTTTAAAGATTGCAGAACTTTATTTATTTATTTATTTACCGTTGCTCCAATTACTTATTTTACTTTTAAACATTACCGCTAATATTTGTGTAGTACTTTTTAAAGTGTAATGCCAAAAATGCCGGGGTTCCCACAGTCTTGCCCACTGGTGTGTGTACTTATGTACTTATTTAGGATTATTAGGTATATCATTCTCTCTATTTGTCTCACTGATTCAATTATATTGACAGGGAGATTCTGGCCACCCAGGAGCACCAGGATTGAAAGGAACACGTGTAAGTGTCTAGAATGATGCTTTTATTGTTGGTCTTTGCTCTGATTATGCTGACCATCTGTGCATAAAATATGCATAAATAGATCCCCTGTCATGTCCATTATAGTTATGTACCATATTGTTCTTTTTGTGTATCAAAGTCTTGACTTGGTACTTGTCATATTGCAGGGCAGCACTGGTGTACCAGGTTTCCCAGGCAACCCAGGACTTCCAGTAAGTGCTAGGACAGAACAGCACTTTACAGGAATGGCAACATATACAGTAGTTGGACATTTTTGTGTGTCTAAAGCAGGGGCCTCCAACTCCGGTTCTGGAGAGCAACTATCTAGTAGGTTTTCTATCCTTGCTGGCTTCTGATGAGCCACACCTGCTCCTCGTATGTACCCCAAAACAGGTGTGGCTCATTAGAAGGCAGGTAGAAAACCTACTGGATAGTAGCTCTCCAGGACCAGAGATGGAGACCCCTGGTCTAAGTGAATTAAAACTCATTTTCAGATTTTCAAATCTGCATGACTACCATAATGAGATGCTAAGTACGATGTACTTATGCGTTTAGGGCCTGTCTAGTTTACGAAAGTGCACACTAATCACATTCTTTTTAATCCTTCAGGGTATTCCTGGCCAAGACGGGCCACCTGGAATTCCAGGAATCCCAGGATGCAATGGGACAAAGGTAATCACACGTCATTTGTGGTAATCATTAAGAAGGGAAAATTTTGCTGAACTATTTTTTATATTTTCAGCCAGTTTTACGGGACTGTGCCATATCGTATTTTGTAACATCGTAATTTGGTTTTTCTGGGGAGGACAACATAAGGCAGCATGGCCCAGGAGTATCTGAATCTAAAGAACTGCATTTATTTCCTGGTTCCAGTCAGGGGAAACCAGTTGACCAAGCTTAAGGTTAAAGGTGAAGCCCTTCCTACGGAGATTGAACCTGCATCCTTCCGAGTTACCTTCACATGTATCAAAGTGGCACAATGTGTCATGTCTTCCAGGGAGAACGCGGTTTTGATGGTGTCCCTGCACATCCTGGTCCACAAGGTCCACCTGTGAGTTCATTTGGGTAAAATTCTTATAATGCAGGAGCAGTAAGGGGATCCCTGTTCCAATAGATTTGTGTTTGAAAGGATATTAAGTTCCACTGCCTAACTCATACTGTCCTTTATTCTGTAAGAATACAAGCATTTTTTAGTCATACAAGTAAAAACATAGTGGTGTTTCTCATTTCGTATCAGTGGTTTGCCCTGTAATTGGCATATAGTGCAGCTCAAGATTTATTGTGATAAATATCTTTTTTCAGGGTATCCCTGGCATACCAGGAATAAAGGTAAGGAAAATGGAGTGGAATTGTGTTATATTCGTTCTGTGCTAACATTTCTCTGCAGTTCATATTCAGCATGATTCTGCAAAGTGCATTTGAATGTCAGTATGGTTTCCTGTGTCTTGTGACAATCTAAAAGGGTGAAGCTGGTGGGGTCATTAGAGGGACTGTCCCAGAAAAAGGAGAGAGAGGATTTGCTGGGCTACCAGGTCAGCTGGTAGGTATATTTAAACAGAAACTCAGTTGTGTCAGTTGGTCATAATCATAAGTAACATGAATAACAATAATCCAAAATTAACAAAACTGAAGCACTTTTGTCACTTAAATTCATAAATCTCAATCTAAAAGTCTCCTTATTGAGGTTTATATGGATAAATGCTGGATATTATTGCTAAACTGGGAGCATGTTTTATAACAGCTGTCAGTCCTAGGCCACACCATAGATAGATTCTGCTTATTTCAACAGGGACAACAAGGTTTTCCTGGAATCCCAGGACCAATTGGACCACCAGGACCACAGGGACCTGAAGTAAGCAGGACCATCATATTTAGTTTTTGTTGTGCAAATAAAATATTACATAAACAGTCTGCTTTTAGACGTGATCTGTTAATGCCCTAGAGTCCACTAGTACCCCTGAATAATTCCTAAACCATGACATTTTTAATTATAGTTAATAAAAATGAACTCATAATAAATTTGGCTGAATCCTGAGTAAGCTCAGTAAACGTGCCATTGCAGGGACTTCAAGGGACACCAGGCCTCCCAGGAGAGATGGTAAGCAAACGCATTTGTTTTGTTACTTCATGCCATGCTGTGTCAATGAGCATCTAACTAGATCTTATTTTATTTTTCCTTATCATAGGGTGACAAGCTGTCATTTTTAGGAGAAAAAGGAGAAAAGGTTGGTGAGCTGCTTTCTGTAGTTCCACATACCTTGAGAGGTTTGATTTGCCAGGTCTTTCTGTTCATAGTCTTTGTTTGGTAGGGGCCGCGAGGACCCAGGGGGGAGCCCGGCCCCCCCGCACGCATCTATCACGTACAGGGTACTCCTACTGAGTATATACTAGGACCCAAGGTACTGGCATGGAATAATAAAATTGTAATAATAAGTATGTCATACTTAGGATGACAATCATTTCTCTCAAAAGCCGTGTTTCAGTGTATATTAATGTTACATTTTTATAGGGAGACAAAGGTGAAGTTGGTGACAAAGGAGAGAAAGTAAGTTATGACATAACCTTCAATTGCTCTCCAAGCAGCCAGTTAAAAATACAATACTTTAGGTGAGAAATGCAATGACCTTTAGTGTATATACAGACTGTCCCCGACTTACGACTGGGTCACATAAGACATTTACGAAAGAGAGGAGGCCATTCGGCCGTCAAGCTCATTTGGGGAGAACTTAACTATTAGCTCAGAGCTGTTAAAATCTTATCTAGCTCTGATTTAAAGGGTTTTAGCTTGCACTACACTAGCAAGAAGACTATTCCATACTCTAACTACACGCTGTGTAAAGAAGTGTTTTCTTCAAATTCAGTCAAAAATGTTTTCCCGCTAATTTCCACCTATGGCCACAAGTTCTAGTATTTAAACTAATATTAAAGTAGCCCTTTGGCTGAACAGCATCCAGACCTGTTTGAATCTTATATACCTGGATCATGTCCCCCCTTAATCTACTTTGCTCGAGGCTGAACAGATTCAGCTCAGCTAACCTCTCCTTACAAGACATTCCTCTAAGACTAAGAATCATTCTTGTAACCCTATGTTGAACCTGACAGACAAGTCATACATCACTTTTAGGTGTGAGAATGAGACTGGGAGATGTGTGTGTGGCTGGTCACACTGTCATACAGTATGGTACCACACGGTGTATAGCGCACACCAGAGAGCTGCCGGTTATATGGCCACCAGAAATTTATTGCCACATGCGTTTACTTAATTTTTAAGAAGATAAACTTCAGCTGTATGCGTGAGTCATCATAAGCAGCATTGGTTACAAGTCGAGGGCTATTCATTAAGTAGAGTTCTACTATAAAATTTTGATATTGTTCATGTTACACATATTACATAATGTTTTGGCACACAATACTATAACGTTTGCATTTCTTTGCAGGGAAGATGTCCAGGTGAAAACAAAGGTGAACCTGGCTCTCCAGGACCGAGAGTGAGTGATGCTTATCTGCAGAGCATTTTAATATGTTTTAATGTTAGGCTGTATGTATGATGGATGTAAGAATGCAATCACCACCTACTTTCTGGTGTTCTGTCATAAATTTATCCAGATGTTTGGCAGAAACAAAAAATGCAGAAAATGCATTTTTTTCTTTCAGGGCAAACCAGGGAAAGATGGAGAGGATGGGGCAAAGGTAAGTTCCAATCATTTACCATTATAACACCTCGAACTGAAAGATGCAGAAATACGCCAAGGACTTTAATAAATATTTAATTGAGCTTTACTTGACATTAAAATGGTGGGATGTCCAGACAGTAAAATGTATTTGGCTCTTTCTGATAGGGATTGAGAGGCTTGCCTGGAGTACCTGGAATTGATGGATGGCCGGTAACTTTTATGTTCACTCAGTCACATCAGTCATATCAAAATTACTTTGAAATTTCACACCAAAGTAATTTAGAAACTTAATAATGTGGTTAACGTGTCAATGTTAAAATCTATATGACTAGGATGAATGCACTGTCTTTGTTTCCACCAGTGCATTGTTGCTGGACATTTCAGGGCCAGAAAGTAAAAATCCAAACCAGGATTTTGTTTCAACCAACCAGTTAAATACTGTACTCTGTGACTGTGACTCTATATACTTAGCTGGTTGATTTGAAATAAAATGCTGATTTAGATCTGGTATTCACCCTGTTAACTAAACAACTGTGTTACACAAAAAGAGATTTTAGAGTTGATACCATTGGTGGTTCACTCATCCTGCATTTTTACATACATCATTTCAAGATCAACCACAGTAAATTGCTCTCTATCCAGCTTTCACCTGTTTGGCCAGTGAAGAGAAGCAGGTACCCAGGGCCTCTGTACTTCTCTTTGAACAGTGGGAGAAAATCAAAGTACCAGAAAACCTGCAGGTGAAAACCTGCTCCACACACAGAGCAGAGCAGGGAAAGGCTTTAAAACCACAACCCACTTTAGGTATTCATTTCTTTTATTCTTCTCACAGGGTGAAAAGGGTGACAGGGGACCCCCTGGATATGTGAGTAAATCAGGCTGCTTATGTAGGACTTTCACGTCTTGTTGTTTAAAAGGAGAGATGTTGAAGTTTTGCTGTATGAAAATGCATGTTTAATATTAAAATGATTTTGATGCACATTTGACTGACATGGGGCTAAACCTGATTGAAACAGATTGATAGAGAACCTGGACCTCAAGGCAGCCCTGGGGTCCCAGGTTTAAAAGGAGAACAAGGTATGTACACTTTGGTAAGGCTTTGTAACCCATGGTTTTCCAAAACAGTGCATTCTATTTTCATTTTTACATTTGCACTTTTTGCATTTCCATGTGTGGTTTTTCAGATATGTGTAATAGGCTCATTTTAAAATATATTTTTTCGTTAATATCATATTGTCTGATTTTTCCTGACAGGTGTCCCTGGACTTCCGGGAGATCCTGGCCCTCCAGGTAACGTCAATCCATATAAATAGCACCTATGTCACTTTCCCATGATCTTGCAACAGGTTTAGTATTATCCTCAAGGACGAATGCATCAGATTTTACTTTGATTGTGGACTGTCCCAATCAGAATCAGAATCAGAAGACTTTATTAATAACTTTGCTCACATTGCAACTGCACATTCACATATAAACACGAAGACAAGAACAATACAATATGAATATAAAAATAGGAATGAAGTGTAAAACAAATTATAGCACTGTACTTTAGGTATTTTAGCAACATTCTAAGAAATAAAATTCAAATAAGATAGATTCCTGTGAGATTTTCTACAGTACCTTTCTTCAAAAGTTACAGGAAAAGTAAAAGTGGATATTGCATAAAGTAAAAGTATATTGCACTAATATCATAAGTGGTTATGTTGCACTTGTTTGTAAAACCAAGTTAGACTTCAAACTGTGGGAACAATTCGATATATATTGCCCCGAATCATAGATACGAGGAAATAACTGTGTCTGTTGGTGTTAGAGAATTGTCATATTAGTGTTCGTCATTTGAGAAGGAGCCTCAGGAATTTGCAGCTATACCATCGGAGAAATTATAGTGAGCATGAATAAGTAGTCAGTTTCATTACCAACCAACTGGAGAGTCTCGGATGTCTCCATGGTTACTGGGTGATGTTTGAAAGATGTCGGCTTAAAAAAATAAGAAAAAAATAAGTTGTGATCTCGAGATCACTAAAAGGAAAAAAAAAAGTTTATGTATGTCCTCTACAGACTTCCGTAGGATCTAGTATCATTTTGTGGAAAAAAAATCTGTTGGCGTTTTACAGGGGTAATTATTCAGGGTCCACCAGGCACTGAAGGGCTCCCAGGAGAGTCTGCTGAAAAAGGAGACAAGGGTCCCGTCGGGGAATCGCTGCTAGGACCAAGGGGAAATGAAGGGCCACCAGGACCACCTGGGCCACGTGGGCCTCCAGGTAAAGGTCGTCAAAACACACCATATGACCCAGATTGGACATTGATGTGCAGTAATATAAGTCTTTATTGTGAGCTGAAATAATGGTTAGCAAAAGTATTAGTGCTGATATATGTTTTGATCCCCATGATGGTAACTGCAGCAAAAACTTATTCCCTGTGTAAATAGATTGTTTGAAACAATATAGGATGGATCAAAAGTAAAGTGTATAATAAATCTTTGGGTTATGAGTTCATATGTCTAACCATTACACCACCTGCTACTCAGGTGGAAATTTTGAAACTGAAAGTTAGTAAAAAACATTGCTCTGGACAGCAGACACCGCAGCAGTCTGACTTTTTATTAACTGGACACTTACCTTCTATAATATGTATCTCTGTTGGTGATATAGGTGACGAAGATTGCAATATTGACATAGGAGCTGTGGGAGATCAAGGCCCTCCTGGCCTGTTTGGTGAAGTGGGCCAGAAAGGTAGATTTCACCATTTGAGGTTTGACATGTTATCACTATACGACCAGCAATGTTACTTCACCATTTATTCCTGTGTTGTTCTGCACAGGTGATAAAGGAGACACCTGTGTGCAGTGTGAAGATTCTGGGAGTCCTGGACCCCCAGGCCCTCAGGGACCAACTGGAGAGCAGGGTAAGCTGAATAAACAGAAGTTTAGAAGTAAAATATTGAAGCATAATATGCAGAACCCTATTTAAATAACCCTATTTAAAACAGATGATTTTGTGACCATTATTGGGCTCAGGTTATTGATTTGTACAATGTCATACAAATACAAAAAGGCTACAGATAGGACTATTCTACATAGCTGATGTGGATGACATTAAGTAAGGAATAATTGATGACGGGCCGTTGAATTATTAGAAAAATAATGCACACCCGAGGTGGTGATGCGGCCACG
>JAODKE010000037.1:12490495-12513722 GCA_026779605.1 Mormyrus hasselquistii
ATATATGCCTATCTGTCTGCCCATCTGTTTGTCTGTCTATCTGCCTGCCTGTCTGCCTTTCTATCTGCCTGTCTGTCTGCTTGCCTGCAATGTCTGTCTGCCTGTCTGCCTACCTTCCTATCTGTGTCTATCTGTATGTCTGCCTGCCTATCTGCCTGCCTGTCTGCCTTTTTATCTGCCTGTCTATCTGCTTGCCTGCCTATCTGTCTGTCTGCCTGTCTATGTCTTTTAGCCTGCTTATCTGTCTGTCTTTCTATCTTCCTGCCTGTTTGTCTGTCTGCCTATCTGTCTGTCTGTTTATCTGCCTATCTGTTTTTTTTTCAATAAAAAACATTACAGAAAAAGGAACAGGTATATGACTTCTGATCTTTCACTATAACTGTTTGCTTGATTACCTTCAACCTTACGTCAATATGTCAGACCACAACAACAGTAAAAGGACCAAATGTGCAGCTGCTGTGCCCTAAGAGTCATTTTCATCTCATTTCAGGAAACCTGCCCCGACAACCCTTAAAGCAGGAAATCTCATCACCCACATTAGCAGATGCCAGGTTTGCATGAAGAGGACATAATGCATCCTGTGTTTGAATTTTTTTTTTATAATGGTGCTGTTGTTTTTTTTTTTGAGATGATGAATGGATTTATTTTTTGTCTTTGGTGTTATCACACAATGGATATTGTTTATAAGGGGATTCGAAGCCATAACAGTGTTTGCTATTTTTCTCTAAACTCCGTGTGCATTTCCAGAATGTCTTATTGAATGTTGTTTGTTAATTATGCACTGATTATATATACAAAGTAAACAACTAATAACTGTATGTGAACCAGTTGTCATGAAGCACATAGAATTATCTTTCATTATTTGGTCCCTTAAATGATACATTTATTTAAAAATAAAACAACAAAATATTTCTGTTTGTGATGGTAATGGAAGTTAAACTTAAAATGCTTTTGAAACACACACATATCTGCAATAGTTTTTAGTCAAAATATGTTGAAACCACTACATATGACCTTTGAACGATGCAACATCACAGCTCCCAATGCAGTTGGAACATTTAAGCCTTGGAAGTTAAGCATTCAGTCCACCCACCAAATAGAATAATGACACTAGCATGTCATAAATGCCCATATGCAGACCTGTGTGGGGTCATAACCTGTAACTCAGTGACTATGGCTATTAGTGTATATAAATGACTGGGGCCAATCACCATGACCTGTATGTGAGGGTACTCCTAGGGGTTCAGGGACTTTTGGGACAGAAGGTAGGAGTCACTGAAAGGGAGCCACTATTGAATAGTGACTATGACTGTTACACATGGTTTGTTGTATTGTCTTACAAAACTAACTCATGACCTGTGATATTTGTTTTTTTTCGTACTGAATGATTTTATCAGGATTTTTAGAAGTGAAATAAATTACATTCACATATTATTTCAGGTCTCTATGAGGACTGATTTTCTTACTGTTCTGAATGTATATATTGTTATATATTGATCTTGTGGTAAAACCACACATTTAGTGTCAGGTAAAGGACAGATTACTGCAATATTATTCTATTTTTCATGTGCCTGTATATATAGGGTAACTTGATTTTCCGCCGTGGCTTAGTAATAAGTCAATAATAAAATCCAAAGTCCATTTAGTAACAATAGAATTGTGTGTAAGTTCCATACTACGTTTGCTTTATGTTTTCGGTTATTTTGCAATTAGTTTCTAAAACATCTGAGTATGGGTTACATAAGTTGGGTTATGCTGTAGCCTGTGTTTTTTGTTTGTGCCAATAGAGGGCGCCCCTGGATGTTAGTGATAAAGCTCTGCGCTTGTCGATGATGTCATCGACTTGCGATCAGGGGTGTCTGCAGCCAGGCGCTCTTGAAGTTTTTCGGAGTTTCGGTATGTACGGTTTGTACGTTTAGTATAGAGGCATACAATTTTTCTACCGTGACTAACATACCAGTATTGTACTGTGTTACTGTTAATCTGTGGAGGATTTCTGCACTTGTGTGTATCGTGCAACTATGGTTCATGTTCTTTACCTGAGGATTAAACCATTTACATTATTTACCGGTAATGAACAAGGACTTTTAATTCACGTGTATATACTAAACAAAACGGACCTTACAATCTGTATAAAATGGACTGTGGTTCATAGTTATCAAAACATTAGTATTACAATAGTTACCCAAATGGTCCAATAATAAAGCTTTTTGTCCAAGTTACATACATTCAACAGTCTTGTATTGTGTAGATTTGTCACTTAAGTGGAAGGAAATATTCTGGAAATTTCATTACAGCTAGAGAACCTCTAGAGGGCGTACTAAGAACAGGAATTTTCCCGATGTTTTTCTGAGAGGGAAATCCCTGTATTTTTATATAGCAGGGCAGTTTGCAACAAACCAAAAAAGTGCAATGACCCTGTTTGACTCTCAAATTACTACTGCCTGTTTTATTTATTATTATTATTGCCGTTTGGCATGCAAATGCTGACAACATGACCCAGGGCTGTGAAGGAAGCAGCCACAATTCGGAGCGTGAAGGAGGGCACCTGCAGCTGGGTGTTGATGGACACGAGATATGAAAGCTACTCGTCTAGCAGAATGTTTGGGAACAGTAAGCTCTGTTCTCGACATAATGAACTTTCTGTTGGACGTGCTGCCGGTGTTCTGACTGTCAGACAGGTGTTAGGGAAGAGCACAGAGCCTTTCTAAAAATGCTAGCCCTCTGCATTACAGGGTTGAGAGAGAGAGAGAGAGAGAGAGAGAGAGGTATATATGTGCAGATCTTTAATAACAGAATCAAGCAGCATTGGCAACTACATCTATGGGGAAACAGCAAAGTACTGTTATGAGCCGTTCTGATTAACAACACCAAACAATAACAGAACAAAGGGCAAAATCACTTCAGCAGGATGTAAAAGGTACGCCATCTTACATCCAGGGGCCGGTTTTGGCAGCTGTGCGGGGATTTCGTGTTCCCTGGCATTAAACACACACCTGCTGCCAGGAAAGAGGATATAAGCACCAGAGACGCAAGAGACTTGCAAGGTTATATAAACAAGGTGGAAGAGTAAGCAGTGTGACTAGGGTCACTGGAGGCATGATGAGGTGTATAGAGTGATGCTAAGAGAAAAAGTAAAAGCAGAACTATTTGAGACACACACATATTTGTAATTACATCTTTGTGGGGACTCTCCAGTCATTTATATGGCGGAAACTCTTCATTCCAACATGACGACCTTAACACCTACCGAGCCCTAACCTTAACCATAAGTAACCAAACAGATACTAGACTTTTGGCATTTTTAGTTTTTTGATTGCATTCACTCGGCTTTGTGTGGGACTGATCAGATCAGAACAGAAAAGTAATTAGAAATGCAGTGAAAGCATCTTTTTATCCTCCTCTTCTAACAATGGGCTGACCAGGGCCCCTCCGAAGAAACATGGTAACCTCCAATGCTTCACAGCAGATAAAGGCCAGGCATTCAGACTTTAATGCATTTACAGGTCTGATAGAGTTTCGAGTAAATCTGCAGAGACCATGCCACCATGTGTAAAGGTCCAGCCTGACAGTGACTGATTGACAGGTCTCCCTATGATGCCCCATGTTTAATTGACAGTGGGTGATTTATGATGGTAGACACAGACTCCCCAGTCTGTAGGATAAAAGAGCTGGCCAGCCCAAGCGCCATCCATCCTGCCATATGTTCCCACAAGCCAGAGGATTAATCTCCAAAACGGTGATCATTCAAGCCTCAGGACAGACTGGGCTGGCAGGGTCACTAGAGGGCAAGGCCAAAGAGAGATGAGCCCCCTTGCCTTATTCCCAACTCTTGTCCTGTCCCAGTTGTGACTCCCTCATAAAATTCTGAAGCCAATCAGACCCCTCAGCATGACATGTCATTCACCAGCAAGGAGGAAATGCAAAAGGACATGGACATTGTACCCTTGTAAGATCCTATTGTATAGGGACTGTAGGGCCACAACGGACCACATCAAACAGAGATGTGAGTTAAATGCACATATATACAGTTAAAGTTTTAACATCATCTACCAGAAACCACCACCGTAGACTAAAATAATCTTTTCTGAGCCTATCCATAAAGAAAGGCAGTCAAGCCCACTAGGGAGCGAGGTGACCTCAGACTCAGGCCTGCATTCCCAGATACTACTAAGAGTGAACCATATCAAATTTATCACCACAGCATCCCCAAAAATGCCACTAGATAAAGCAAACAGATTGAAGATCTCACTGAAAAAAATATTGAAAATGCTGCAAGACAAAAAAGAAAAGGCCGTCTTGT
Organism: Mormyrus hasselquistii; assembly: GCA_026779605.1. Lineage (NCBI taxonomy): Eukaryota > Metazoa > Chordata > Actinopteri > Osteoglossiformes > Mormyridae > Mormyrus > Mormyrus hasselquistii. The sequence continues at coordinate 12,494,799 of JAODKE010000037.1, forward strand.
AAAAGATACTCGATTACAGTGTTTGGCTAGTAATTAAAGTGGCGGTACAGAGAAATCTATTATCTGTCTCTCAAAAAGCAGATATAAGTGTTATCCTTCCATGCAATTTCACATCTGACTAATCTGAATCCATTCCACTGAATCCACCAGAACGTAAAAACCAACAGCCCTGTTTGCAGCAAACAAGATGCCAGGGCTGCTTTCAGCTCTTATTTTCATTTATAGATCTACTTTCTTCCAGTGCTTTAGCTCTGTTTTTTTTAGAAGAATCTGCTGCATAAATAGTAACTTTAACTACAGTAGGTCTGTGCAAAAGCGATGCACTCACTGTGAAACCAAAGACGATGAAATATGAAGGAAAAAGTCTTTTGCAAGGAAGTTCAGTGTCAGAGAGCATACAACAGCAAAGCCTAGAAAGAGAACCTTCTGCCTTATCCCTATTATCCTATTACATCATAGTATAATATTTTTTAGTGCATAACATTATTCTGGGTGGCACAGTGGTGCAGTGGTTAGCACTGTTACCTCACAGCAAAAAGGTCTTGGGTTTGATACCTGGGGTCACCCAGTGTGCCTTTCTGTGTGGAGTGCATGCATGGGTTTCCTCTGGGTGCTCTGGTTTCCTCCTATAGTCCAAAGGCATGCATATTAGGTTAGCTGGCTACTCTAAATTGTCCATAGGTGTGAATGTGGGTGTGTTTTTCTGTGTTGGCCCTGCAGTGCACTGGTGACCTGCCCACGATGTACACTGCCTCTCACCTGAAGATGCTGGAATTGGTTCCAGCTTCCCCATGACCTAAAATGGATAAGCAGTATAGATAATGGATGGATGGAACATTATTTCCTTATAGATTAAAAGAGAATTAGTGCAGAATGCTTAAAACAGTATTAAAACTTTTGACTAAATAAACCATGGTTTTTAAGCAAAAGGCAGGTTAAAAAGAGAGAATAGATAAAAATGACTAATTATTAAGAGAACATCATGATATGACTTATTATTATGCGAGCTGACATCATTTTCATCAAAAAGTATCAACAATTTCTAACTTCTCACGTCTCTGTTTGTTGCTTTGAGGGCTGCCAGCCTTTTAGATTGTTGGATATAGAGCTGGGTGTGTTTGATGATGCAAACCCAAACTAGGAGAGGTGTTTACTCCCAAGCCATGCATTTAGGTAAAGGCCTCAGAGACAACAAACTGGCCCCCGTCCCCAACATTCACTTTTGTGCAGCCTCCAGAGAGCTCAAGTATAATAGCCATTTGGTGGGTCTTTGGGTCACTTCCAATAAGGGTAACTTTAACAGGATGTTTTCTGTGGAGATTAGGCCAGGATTATCCCCACCGAAGCTCATCCACAACTCGTCTCCTGCCAACAGCTTGTGAGAAAAGGCAGCTTGGACAAGTACCGACAGACAGCCTGTCGTCTCTCTCTTGTGCCCCTTTCGTTCTATTCATTTTGTCCTGCTAAAAGTAAACAGGGGTGGAGGTGGATTCATAGAACTGTCTGCCAAACAGTTTCCCAAAAACGGGAGACATCAAAGGAGACATTATGCATAGGGGGCAGAGGAAAGGGGGGGGGGGAGCGGGTGGCACAGTGGGGGCTTATGGACAAATGGGCCTGATTCTTGGAAACATTCACCTGAGAGTGCTTCTGCTTTTTCTAACCCCAACTGCACTTGGAGATGCAGGCGAGGAATTTGCTACGCCATCGGTTTCAGTCAGCTGGCACATATCAGATTTCACATACAAGTGCGAAATAAATGGACTGATATATCAGGAAACTCCCTGAATTCAATAGATGTGAAATACACAGACACACACACACACACACACACACATTAAAGCAGAAGTAAAAGTTGAAGTGAGATATGTGAGCTGACATGGGGCCACGACATCTGATATTGTGGCATCAAAATGCATAAATTGATGAACACATTCACCCACCCCCACCCAGAAAAAAAAAATTAGCAGTCCACCTGAGGAAAAAAAAAAGAAAAAGATAGCTCTGTGATATATGTCCTTCCACTTCAACTGTGTACACCCTGTCCCTGTTGATATCATGTGACTTACCTCTTTTGTGGAACATTGCATTTTGTACCTATTAAAATCATATATTTTTAAGTCACATATCAAACTGTGAGTCATATTCTCTCTGTTATTCTTCACAGAAATATTAAGAATTCATTCAGAAGAATGAATTGTCCCAACATTCTGTTACTATAATAATATATGCAAGACTTACAAAGGCAATGTTTACTTTTCAAAAATAAAATTCATTTTTGTCTGGTGATAACTTAACAGCAGGAGCTGTATTATTGTTAATAAAGTGTCTACGGTCTAGCCTGCACTGTGGCTTCCCCACAGCGTGCTCTTTCTTTCCCCCTGCTGGGATCGTCTTCAACCCAGCACTTCATTTTGGCTCATCAGAAATGCATACGCCTCAGCAGCTGTGACAGCTTCCGGGCAAGCTGATATTCAGCCACTGTAAATGAGTCATTTTCTTCACAGGAACTGTCAGTTTGACCATAATGAAATGCTCCTCAGATCCTTACAGATTTTTGATGCAATGGAGCGCAATTGTGGACAGCAACAGGTATGTTTTCAAAAAAGTCTGAACAGGCAATACGATTACAAAAAGCTTTTTATCCAAAACGGCTGGTCTTTGGGCTGTAACTGAGATCCTAATCCAGTCTTCAATCATTATTTTTATTTTTTTAACTTTTTATTTTACCATACAGTGAACTTTTTTTTACCATTTACAGTGAACCCTTCTTACCATTTAGTGAACCTTTTCTTACCATACAGTGAACCCTTTTTTACAATTTACAGTGAACCCTTCTTACCATTTAGTGAACCCTTTCTTATCATACAGTGAACTTTTTTTTTACCATTTACAGTGAACCCTTTTTTTACCATTTACAGTGAACCCTTCTTACCATTTACAGTGAACCCTTTTTTACCATTTACAGTGAACCCTTTTAAACCATTTACAGTGAACCTAATTAAACACCTAACAGGTTGAATCATTGAATCATGAACTAATATAGTTTTTGCTGCTTTTATAAGATTTTGATATGAGTGATATACAAATTGGCCAAATCTATATTTGGCATTTTGTGTGTCAGCAGACTGGTCCCCCATTCAGAGTGTTCCCTACCTTGTTCTCTTGTGCTTAATGAGACAGGCTCCTCAGTCACCCTGTCCCTGCCCGGGATAAGCCATAATGGAATATGGATGGATGGATGGATGGATGGATGGATGGATGGATGAATGGATGGATGGATGGATGGATATACTGGCATGTCATCAATAAATAAATGTATACTGCAAATCAAACCATCAACCAAGTGCAAAAAAACAGCGACCAATGTAACGTTTTTACCCATTATAGTGAGGCACAGTCTGTTTATATCTTCCACGTGGAAATCCAGCAACACCACATAAAAACACACCATCTACAAGCTATAGCACTGAGGGACCTGTCTTCCGCTCTGGCACTGATGTAACAGTAACACCAACTCATGAGTAGGTTAGATGTGGTTGGCAGTCAGAGATTCTCTGTGTGGGCTCCTTCGCATCCATGCAGGCATCCCAGCATCGTGAGAGGAGGCGGGCTTCCAGGAGAGAGGGTGGGGGGCAGGTACGCACCTGCGAGAACACAATATAATGTCCTTCCTAAATCTAGTTAGGTGAGAATCTATTTCTGTACAGTGTGCAGGTACCAATAATTGCTCCTTTGTCAAAGCCATTTTTATTGTCATCTTCTACTATATGATCAATGGTTCATATGCTGAGATGAAATTACCGTCTCATTGGTCATAGTGAAGAAACTGAATATAAATATGAATATCAAAGAAATTTTACTCTGATAATATGACAGCTTAAACACGACATACTGAGACAAGTATATAAGACACTGACAGAAAAATACAATCAAAAACACAGTTTGACAATAGTTAAAATAAAAATGTGTATTGTTTCTCTAAATGGAAACTCCAAGTTGCATGCATGCATTCCCAGGACTTTCCTCTGGGGGTCTCACTGCCAGAGGACTCCTGTTCCCATCTGACTCACAACTGAAAATAAATGATGGGCCACTATTGTCCAGAAAGTAGCTGATTGGCTATTCATCTAGTGTCATGGTCACAATAAAGAACATCCTGGCACTGTTCAGTTTTGATAATCTTTGGCTTAGAAAACGGATTTTTCTGGCTTTTCTGTGAAAACGTGAGACTGTTGGTAAGTTGCACCCCATATTAGCAAATTCGGTCCAAATCACTGCAGGACAGAATGACAAAATCTTTAATGGCAGTTTAGACACACTCTGTGTATCATTTGTTTGTAATAGGTGTGCCTCTTTTTGCAAACAGGCAAAGTTCCAACTGTTCTGTGTGAAGGTCCAGTTAGATTGTGATGTCATTTATTTACATGCAGAGGAGAAGAACTGGGGAGAAGCCAGCTGTTACCGGGGTGGAGGAGGGGGGGCGCACAGGGACGCGGTTGCAGGTATCATATAGCGGACAACAGAAACTTGGGTTTTACAGTCAATTATTCCCATGATGGGCACAATGCAAAAAGTCTCTTTGAAGTTTCCTGAAAGGAAGCTTTTGTGGATATAAAGGCTCAAAGGGCAGGAATATTCAGACTATTTTGTCAGTAAGCCTTGGCTGTCAACCATCCATTAGCATAAATATGGTGTATTTTACTTATTTGTCACTAAGGACTGGCATTAAACACAGGATGATTGATCATACAATGAAAATATGATGAGCAACAAGCAAGAGCTATGAAGTATCACTACATAGAGTATTTGCTTATTTAATCTTAATGAACTGAACACAAGGCCTGATAGAATGGTGTGGATGTATGAGGATATGAATTACCGAAAATATCTTTACATTCATCGTGAAGCTGACAAAGTCACAGTCCCTCAAGTGCGGGCTACCATATAGTACTTTAATAAACAACCAATAAATAACAATAAAGAGAGCCACACTGATATGTGATCTTGCAAGTCATAACCCAGGACAATTCCTCAACTGCCTTACAAAAACAGAGGAAACTTCCAGAATGGAAGCCCTTTGCGACAATATCATTAAACACTATTTCTTTTGTTTGCAGTCATAAATATTCAAACGCTAAATGAATACAGCGCATCCACGCATGCGTCCTCTCATGTATCCTCCCAGAAGGAGGGAAAAGGTCAGACGGTGTAATTGATAATCCATCTAGTCAAGTGTTTGCATCAAAACAAAACACTTCAGTTGAAAGTGGTGCATTAATTTCAGCACTAATTGCAATGCCTTAGGAGTACCGGGTACAGCAAGGCTGGCAGTAATACGGCAGACCGAAAACTGCAAAGAATGCCATCGCGTTTAAAATTAATCATTCATAATAATTCAAATTAAAGACAGACAGTTCTCAACTTTTAAAGCATCTACTGCCCCTTTAAAACAAAAATCACATTACCTAAGAGCAGCCCATCCAGCAGCTAATTACAGCTTAACACGTTTATCATCTTGTGTAAATGTATAAATGTTTTATCAATACACCATTGGAGAAGTTAAGAGAACTTGACCCTGTTCCTCAGGGTAATTGCACAGCAGGCAGCATTGCAGTTACGACATACAGCAGGAGGCTCCCTGGCTATTGATAAAAAAAAAAATCCCATTTTTCTCTATTAAAATATAAATAATAAAGTACAGTAAATCATATGCCATACTAAAATGCAAACTCATGTAAAACAGTTTTGTGGAAAAGAGACGTCAAATTTAAAGTACTGGCAACTTGGTCATCTGATCTGATGCTAAACCAGGGAAGCAGCTTCTCCTTTTTTTTCTCTTTAATGCAATACCTTCAGAAATTCCACACTGCGGGTAACCCCTAGTAGAAGGTTAGGTGCTGGGATAGCGCCCTCACATGGGGCGGAAGAGGCACTGCACAGTCATCTGGAACTGAATCAAGATAAGCAGCAATTTATGCATGCTGAGCATGAAGCACAAGCGGGAGAAGAGTACACAAACATACTCAAAGCCAAAGCTGTTATTTACTGTTATGAATCACAATTATGAAAGCAGAAGAGAGAATGGGACAGCATGCCACAGAGCCCAGAGCAACAGGATAGCAGTGTAAGTAATGGTGCGGGTTTGAAGCACCTGGCAAGAAGACTGAAGGCAGAGAAAATCAAGGGGCTGTACCTCATGGTATAATTTCACAAAGTTTCCTGCCCACGTTGTGACAGCCCAGGTGGGTAAACAGTCGACCTTTTCAATAGGGATTATTATGGTCAGTGTTATCTGGAAACAGGCCCAGGTAGTAACAGACAAGGTATGATGGAAACTGGACAGGATGCAGGTCAACCAACACTCACATGTATTCACATACTCAGACTAATTTGCCAGTTAATCATTTAACCAATTAACCTTAACTTCATGTAAAATATTTGCACATACAAAGCAGGGGCAAATGAAATGTGCAGCTCAGCAGGCAAATTTGTGAGAAAGTGGGAAAGTATGCAGTGGTACTGTAAGTAATAGTATTTTTAATCATAGCAAAGCAAATCTTTCATTAACCACAAGATGTCAAAAAAAATCACTGTGCTAAAACTAGTATTATGGTAACAGTGATAGAACCCACCATAATGGATATTTTCTCGAGTCTGACCTGTAGGAACAGCTTGTCCTGTACTCATGGCTGTCTTGACCATCACACTTAGTTTACGGCTGTCCTGCTCCTTTTCCTTCATGGCTGTGATTACTGGCAAATCTATCACTGCTCAAGTCACTGATCTCCTTGTTCCAGGAATTCCATCACGGTCCACATCTAGATTATTTATATGCCAAAGTTACTTCTGGACCTCAAAAGTTTCTATGGAAGTTGGGTCATGAGAACATAGTGAAATTCTGAGCTCTCGCAGTCTTGGAACAAAATTACCCAAGGCCTCGCTGATTATATGCCAAGATGGAAACAAAGAAGCAACAATTTATAGCATGATGGAAAAAAAAATAAAGATATAAATTCTGTCCTGTTTTACGCTTTAATTAGATTGAGGATCACTTCTTGAGTTTGCCTGAAATGGCTAAATAGCTGTACAGGAATAGATAAATCTTTTACCCAGTAACTTGAGCAGTGTCAGATAACACTGTCCTTTTTCCAATGTGTCTGTTAAGTGAGACCACTTGTCAAATACGGTAATGACAACATTCATATTGACTGGCATCAGATAATATGTGAAACACAAATATACAAAACCTAAATACGGCACTTTTTAAGGAAACGGAAGAATAGCAATGTTTTGTAACACTGAGCCATACTAAAGGAAAGTAATACAGGTGAAATAATGAACAGTGGAGACAAGCACTGACAGCGTGAAGGAGATGAATGAAAGGGAAGCCATGGCAACAGATTGTGTGTGGGCGTTGGGTGTTCTGTGTGATGTTTACCAGTGAGGGTCTCTCTCACGTAGCAGGCCTACGCTCTGTACATTCTGGAACACTTGCTAGAAAATCCCTCAAAGTGTTACAAACTATAACAAGACGTAAAATGCTTCCATCCCAAAAATGGAAGCACACATTCTGCTGTATGCATGAAAAATACTGGGCTTCTGATGCAATTGCACGGGCTCAAGTCCAGAGCACCGCAAAGGGCAATACCGGATTTTGTTCAGAAAATTTCAAACACGTTTATCTATTGTCCCATTCCCAGTAAGTCCTCAGTTCAGCAAATATTCACCTACAGAAAATGATCAAGAACTGGAGTCACTTAAGATAAGTATTCACATTTTAAGAATAACAAATGAATACAATATATAAAACCAGCAAAGGAATCGTATGGTACCAGTACAGCTCATTGATCGGTGATGAACAAGATGCAACATACAATCTAGAGTAAAGCAATGCTTCAGAACACAAATTCTCACAGCAAATCAGGCTTGCTGGTTTTTGGACTTTATTGTAACCTTGACACGTTAATTGTAACCTGAAATAGCTTTGTTATTTTATCCGTTATATTTGCTATTTTATCCGTTGACAAATACTCAACATAGTCCTTCCTAATGAGCTGTCCACATTCTATTTTCTAAAGAAGACAGCAGTATCACTCTTGTAGCATATACTGCTCATATATCCACATTCGTTTTTTCCATTTATGAACCTATAATATTTTCATTTATAGCATTTAGTAGGGGTGCAACTAACCAACAGTGTCACTTATTCACAGAAAAGACAGAATATTGTCTTGAACATCTGAATTGATTTAAATCATATTGAACCAAAGATACTGGTTTAAAAATCCGTTTTAATATTACAGTTGCTGTGAGGTTAATCTGTATAATAGTAAAAATGTAGCAGCTTGTAAATGTCATTGGATCCACCCCTTATGATAACACTAACAGTGCTCATTGAATGAATCAATAATTACTCATTAGTACATCAATCAAATAAAAATTATTCACCCATTAATCTTCTGTAATGACTTATTCAGTACTTGGTCACAGTGAGCAAAGAGTCGGTCTTATGAAGCACAGGCTGCATTAGGATTTGGGGCATCCACTTTGCCCAATACTAAAATGGCAGTTTACCAAATTACAGATATTTGAATTGTAGGAGGAAATTGGGGTAACCATGGGGAACCCACATAAGCACAGGAAAAGCAGACAAGCTCCACCCACATACTTCTAGGGGAGGGAATCCAGCCCACAGTCGTGGAGGTATGAGCCCATTGAGTGACATGCTGAGTCAACATGCCACCCACCTCCTGACCAAAGCTGGCAACCCTGATCCCTGTACTGGATAAACTGCAGGATGTTGGCTGGATAACATCCATATGTTAATATCAACAATGCATGTTGCACACATGTGATTTTCATATTGCAAGGACCACAACAATCATCCAAGTTGAAGCCATCAATTAGTTATGCTACAACATTTTTACTCAGTCATAGGAAACAAAACTTAGCACAGTCTGCAGTTTCGATGGTGGATCGTTTTTGAAGATTATCTAGCGTGGTAAAAAATCAGTCTGAAGTTTACTGTCACTGCTTTTGCAGGAGCTCTGCATGTGCTTTCCAAAACAATAATAATCATTTTCATTGTTTATGCTGGATTCATTCATAGATGGTGTGGCAGGTTTGTGAGGATTTCAACAAAATGAGTGAGGAGAAGAAAAGTGAGCAAGAACAGTTGCCAAAACACATTAATTTACCAGTGTATGAAAATAATTTGGATTCCATGGGGATAATATTCAGTCAAAGCAAGGGATTTGTCAGTACAGCTTGTGTCTATTGGCACAACTCGCAACAGCACCTTCAACTGATTTGACAGACTCTTTTGGTAGGTAAATTCTATTTGGCTGTTGGTTGTGGTTGATTTGGGATAAATTTCTGATTCATTTTTGTTTCATAAATATTGCAGTATTAATTACAAATATATCAAATATTACAGTGTGATTTTGTTTTCGAATATTGGGCAGCCATATTAGTTGTATATTATATATACTTACTGGCCATTTTATTAGGTAATCTTGGTAGAATCTTACTTGCAGCTTTCGTATAAGCCTTAATGAGTCCGGACATTCTCTTCTGATCTCTGTTCTAATGTACAACCGCACTGTAACCGAGGCTGTACCTAATAAAGTAACTACTGATCATAAAATTACCAATTTTTTGGTAATTATGAAACATGAACATGGAACATGTGACAAAGATTTATATTTAAATGACATCCAGTTTATTTTTTGTCAGCTGAGAATTTGGATCCATTGATTTGACCGTAGACAAGTTTCACATTAAATAGGCTTAGAATCTAGGATATATAGGTTGTAATACTATGTTATAAGACAGTCACTTATCCTGGACAGGGTCACAGGTGTTACAAGATAATAGTCAAGTAAATGTTTTTCAAAATACAAATTCATACAATACAACTATTGACTGATGGAACATGATATGTGCTATTACTTAGATAATTGCAACCCTTAGGGATTCAGCTGTAAATCTAAGGCTTTGTGCACAGATCTCACTGAATAGTGACTACTTAGCAAACACAACTCAATAATTGTTTTGTTACATTTGGTTGATGGAAAATTGGGAAATCAATCTCAGAGGTGTCACACAAGGCATATAAGAGATTGCACATTCTGGGAAAATGTAACTTTGTAAATTTTGTAACTTTGTTCCTTTCAAATTATTAATAGCATTAATGTAACTAAATTTAATTATGTTTAATCCTTCTGAGTGAATTCTTGAAATGGATCTAGTACAGTACAAGTTACAACTAATTTTCAAAGTAGCAATTAAAATGTAACAGGTCATCAATTAAATATTAGGTTTTAAATGTGCAAATGAAAAGCAGCAGGCACAAGGACACCAATATCATATTAAGAACAATAAACTATGAATATTTTATCGCCTGCTTGTCCATTCTGTATTTGTGTTGAATCAGGGGCTCCATAAGGCGGATAAAGTTTGGACGATTCCAAGGGCCCATGTGTGACAGGGGGCCTAGAAAATTTGGAAAATAACTGGATTGGTCTGGACAGAGAAGCCGAACATGGTAAGACTTAATGGGGCCCAAAATCTCTGGCAATACCCCTGTGTTGAATACATTTTAAGAACCAGTACTCCTCTGCACATTGATATGGGTTTTTTAATGGTGTTGCTGCGGCTCATTTGAAAGATTCTGAAATAACTTTGGTGGATGTGTCCCTAAAATCATATTTCAAGACTCAAAGCTTCATTGACTTATACACAACGTACCATTTACAAACTACAATGAAATTCTTGCTTGAATGCCTTCTCCACAGATTTCAGACAATTAACAGAACAGTGCAAGTTTGCAGTACAATAAATAAATACAAAATACCAACTACAATGAGATATCTGATAGGTAGCCTTACAACGTACAATACAACATTCAACATGAGGTAGCAAAGTGATATGTGGCAGAGTGATACAGCAATATAAAGTGGCACAGAATATAAAAAATGCCGCAGCAATAATACAAAATATCCAAGGTTTTGTCTTATGCATTGTATTGTATAAGAACATGTGAAGATTTGTTCTTCTCTATCCAATCAATCAAGTCCCAGCTTCCTCTTTCTGTGAACTTTTGGCTGCCTGACTGTTTCAGATTAGAGTCTCACTAGTTGATTGTTCACAAACTTGTAAGAAGTTATTTCTCCCTCCTGTCCTTTGCATGAAATCTCCTGTCTTGCTTCAGGGTACTACTTTCACGTAATATGACAAAGCAAATTTGGATCTCCCACTCAGCATGACCAAAAACAAAGAGCAAGGTGTCCACCACTGATATATCAAAGTGATGCTCCCCTAAGCTGAGATGCAGGGGAGGAAGTTCAGTTCAGGTAAGGACATTCCCCAAGGAATAGTTATGCAGATTTTGCAGAGGACTTTTCAGCTGGCTCACTGATGGACTCTAACAATGACTACAATTTACAGCTGGATTTTACTAAAGCAGGCACATTTTCTCTATAATATCAGCATGCCCAGGGGGGTTTGGCAGCCAATTGACCTTTGACCCCAAGAGGTTTTTTTTCTCCCTACTTGGAGTTTTTGGTTCCTCTCCTCCATAGTTTACTGGCATTCCTTCTATCTTTCTCTCTTCCCTGTTTCATGTCCCATTTTGTATAAACAATGTAGTGATGAATTGTCACATTCTTGTCAACTGTCTTGAGTTGACTCTGTAGTGAAAGACATTATAAAAAAAACTGACTTTTGTGAGTCCAGACTAAAAACATAAATAAACCTCTTACTGGCTCATGTTATAGGTTATAAGTCGCTCTTGAAAAGATCATCTGCTAAATACTGTAAATGAAAATATTATAGGTTCATAAATGGAAAAAATGAATGTGGATATATGAACATTATGTGCTACAAGAGTGAAACCGCTGTCTTCTTTGGAAAATAGAATGTGGACAGCTCATTAGGAAGGACTATGTTGAGTATTTGGCAACGGATAAAATATCTTAGAATGAGAAAGTCATTTGCTTTAACGTGAATCCATTGACTATTCCTCTCTCAATATGTCTGATGGATACAAACAAAACATCTATTTTATACATGTTATATATCCATCCATCCATTTTCCAAACTGCTTATGCTTCTGGGTTGTGGGATACATGTTATATATTATATGTTATTGAGGGAGGATGCAGAGTAAGGAATCAAAATAAGAACTATATGAAACTTATTCGGATTATTCATTCCTGGTTGGGAATACTGAAAAAAGGAAAACAAAGCTCAGATTGCACACACCCATGAACAATATGGGAATAAACGATTGCAGATGGACATCGTCAAACACTGCCACAAGGCGAGGTTGAACGTCATCATCAAATGTAAATACAGATCCCTCTTGTTATGGAAATATAGCATTGTCTGATAATTAAGTAAGGCTGGATCACCACAGAAATGTTTGAAAATGATGGCAGCAACCCAATTTGTAGAGTATTTGTAGTACAAAATTGATTTGTGAGTGTTGAGGTTCATAATGGGTACCTTAGATGGGACACATTGGCTAATTATTACTGATCCAGACAGGCAGATACAGGTTAGTGTGTTTAGGTAACACTCTGAGGTGTGTGTGAATAAAGGGTGTGCATATGTGCATGGATTTATGAGGTTGGAACGCTGTGCACACATATTTTTAATCATAAATCTGTTTAGTAGTGATAAGACAGAAATTGTAGCAGTTTGAAATGCATTGCATTATTATAATCAGCAATTATTGAAATAAAACAAACATCTAAAGGGTTCTACCATTAGACCTTTGTTTCTTTTTGAATGTATTCCCTTTCCGCTGTACATCTATTCAGCCATGCATCCATAACAAACTATAAGAAAAAGGATTGATTCAGGAAGAAATAACCGATGACATGAAGACCAGGTAAGGCTACCAAGAGGATCAATAGAATTCTGACGAGGGGTAATCTCAAAGGTAGAGGTTTTAAGATATTATACTCTGTCAAATCCACCCTAGTGTGAAATATTGATGAGGGACCTGCACTGTGTTGGTTTTTTGAGACTTTGGAGAAAATGGAGAGGAAGGGTCCGAGACAGGGGATGCATTTTGACAAGGAAAACTGTCCTTCTCCATGAAGGATTGTTTTGTATTGGGATCAGCTGATTTCCCGATGGATGACTCAGCTCGCAAACGGCAGTTGCTGTGGAAATCTTGGCTTCTCATTCTGTTTACATTCAGCTGTATCAACACCCTGTCATTGCCATTGTTAACAAGAAAGCCACGGCATCGACCATAGTGTGCAAGTAACGATTATGCTGTATTTTAGCATGTTTACAAGTTTCCTTCAAAGCATAGACTATAAATATTTGCATTGGCATCTGAATGCCAGGATGCCCAACAAAGAAAGACTCTCTACCCGTGAAATGCTATGACAGATAACACCATAGAAAAGGGCAAATTAAAGGTTCTGAAGTTTGTGTCACAATATACAGACTGAACCAGTTCCCAACCTTTTGATCTTCTTCCCACAGCAAAGAGTAATTACTTTTGAGAACCTTTGTGCACAAGTACCTGCTGACAAAAACCAAACCTCTTCAACCAGTTTAAAGCTGAATTCCCTTAATTGTATATAAAATAATATCTTTATAAAGTTTCCTCTAACAAACACCATGTATTGGCCAAGATCGATTCTCAGTGAATTCTCCAACGGTGCTTCTTTGTACAGCCCTCTAAAAATACACGAGGTCAGGTTGATAAGTATATGATGACGAAGGTCAGATGATGTCTCTTTGTGTGGCTTTAACTACCATAGAACAAGATGAATGGGATGGATTCTCTGTTAAGAGTTCTTGTGTTTTTCATATCCTGTGTGTCAATTCTTATACAACAAGACATAGCAGGATGAAAATGTCCTTTAAATATAATCTCTCAGGCTTTATTCATTAGTTTACATACTGTCTGATCGCCAATTTTCCAAAGATCCCTACAGTCTCCAATGCTGCATTGGAAAGATGATTAGCAGTGCACATAATTGACAAACTCGTATTCAAAAGAAGATCTGTAATCCATACATTAACATATCACTCTGCCTGCATAGCTATACTCTATGGAAATTGTTGGAGAATGCTGGACAGGTCAAAATTTAAATGCGTAATGCAAACTCTACCAGTCTATCTATCTTCAACTTTATAATTGACAAAGGATTCTGGATTTCATTAGGTAACTGCAGTCGTATTACATCACAGCCTCTCAACACCTCAAGATCTACCTGTTCAAGAAATTTCTCTACTAGTCTGATGCTTCTCTATGTTTCTTGAATGTTCTTTTTGTTGCATTAAATTGTCTTATTTCATTCTTGTGTTGTTGAGAGACCTTGTGTAGCTGGTGCTTCTGTACTATTAAACAGTTAACTGGGCACAGGTAACTGGGCATTTACTGGAAGCTCAGCAAAGCTGCACTCACAGCTAGTCAACTCCTTGACAGTACAATGAGCATATATGTCTGTAATGTGCTACAGTGTTACACACATGACTCACATGAATGTTGTGTTTTTTGTTACCAAATTACACTGAAGTAGTGAGTAAAAAAAAAAAACACAACTGAAACCGTAACATATCTTAAGAGGGTTTTATGTTTGTCATTCTTTATGCCACAATTGTTAGTTTTTGTTTTTCATAAAACTTTAACTGGCTACACACTGACAAAAAAGACAGTGATGTGTGGGCTGTGAGAGATACTGTGTGTTGAGTCTTAATATTTCAGGAAATGGGGCTGAAAAGAAAAAGGTCATCACTCACACTTGGAGATGACACACAGTTTATCAACAGCTAAAAGTCACCCTGAATAGTGGAGGTAACTACCTCATACTCTTTCTGTTATAAAGCATCCAAATTTTAGCTTTAATTGGTAATCCATGTCTATATCTGCCAAAGCATTGATATTAATGTTTATAAAATCCAAAAAAGGTAATTGCTAATTCTTAAAATGATTCATTTGAAAGGAAGACGTTGTGAAGACTGTATTCGCATTAGGCTATTTTTACTGATTTATCAGTTCCAAATTATCTAGTACATCAAACTCAATATGCAGTTTCCATTAGTAAAGGAAGACATTCAATTTGTCAAGTGATCATTATGCGTCGTCTGGCAAAGGGAATTCCAATTATAATAAATATGAAGGTTCGTTTTCCTGGGCTTACGGTGCATGGATGAAATACATCTGACTAATAAAGAACTGAAGGGAATTCACTTTGAGTAACAGTGATCACATCCCATAAAAATGTATCAGTCAAATATTTTTTCTTTTTTTCTACTGAAAATAAGCAATTTAAATTGTACGTAAAAGAAAAACCACAACTGGAGAGGAACAAGTCCAGCAAATGAGACTAAAGTACAAATTATAACAGACATTTTAATATCAAATCAGTGATACATGATTATTTTGTGCCTGTCATCATTTCCAAACCCTCCTAAAGCGAAGGAAATCAGTAGGTAATATACTCATGAGAGCTGAAAAATGGATAGAGAACAAAACAACAACACGGTCCTGGGAGGCGAAAACCTCCACGACTTCTTGTGTCCTGCGCAAAGCTGTAATTCCTAGCAGCGGAGATGGTAATTAAGACAAGCCTGTGGTGCCACTGTTTGGGAGATACTGTATAGTACCTCTTCATAATAGCTGCCCTAAGAACAAAGACATTTTCTTGCCCATCCTATAGTATTCGGCACAGCGCCTTGCATGCCGTAACTGGCCTGGCCCCCAGGTTTGAGCCTGATAGGACAGGCTCCCTCTGACTTCATTTGAAAACAATAGCATCGGTGTACTGCTTTGTTAATTCAACACAACACGCCATCACAAAAACTCACATTAAAGTCATCGTTTACTGGCATCTTATAAGCTTCTTACGCAAAGCAATCCTTCTTGCCCATCCATACTTAACCATGCATTTTTCATCACACTTCATGTTTCATTGAGGATCCTTTGTCCATACAATGAGCTTTTTGATCATTCTGGGCTTTGATACTCTTGTTTGTCATCACACGCCATTAGACCATGACCAAAACAGAGAAAATCAAGGTATACCACCATGGGAAAAAGCATAGTCAAGCACAGCTATTAGGAATCTATTCAAAACCAATCAAACACCTTAAGATTTATTTATTTCAAACTCATTATTCCTCCTGACATTTCCATCATTCACAACAACATGTTGGTATCTGACTATTTGAAAGGAGGAACCTCGAAATTAATTGTAGCCACAAAAACACTTAGTAGCATCATGAATCAATGACATCAGCATTCCGCCTGTTTGTAGAAATTTCTGCACTCTGCTGTACAAGCAGCAACAGTCAATCACTGGTAGCAGCACAAAACTGACATAAGCCAGCAAGGAGAGCGCAGCAGGCTCAAAGTGAAGCCAAAGATCTCCCATGCAGCTTATAGGCCAGGTGATTTAACAATGCTTGTGTAAGCTCTTGAATGGTGTCTCCCAATCTGGTACTCAGGGACCAACAGTTGGTCCATGCTTTTGCTCCCTTCGAGCTCCCTGCCAGACAGTCCACATTTTTGGTCCCTCCTAGGAGCTGGGAGGGAGCAAAAATGTGGGCTGTCTGTGGGTCCCCAAGGACCGGATTGGGAAAGGATTGAATGCTGGGCTGAAGCTTGAGTCAGAAGTCTAACTTCAGATCATGTGAGAGACATGATGTTCCCTCATTTGTCTTGTGAGTTCCGATTAGCTCCAGTATTGAATATTGTCTTTTTACAGGCCAAAGGAAATGCTCAAGTAAACACAATTATATCTCAAAAGCCTCTTGCTGTATACTGGTCAGTGTCACAGCACAGCCTGGAGTATATCCTACGCAGCACTGGGCACAGGTACATTCTACACAACATGCTAGCCCTGTACAGGGCAATTATACCCAGTGGACAATACAGAAACAACCAATTAGTCTAAATGCATATTTTTTAACACCATTCTGAACATGTTCAACTGGAAGGAAAGTCCAGGCCAGACCAAGGGTACAATGGAGAGATTATACCTCTTGGCTAACTTGGGAGCTCTTGGGGATCTCTTTAGAGGAGCTGGAGGCAGTGGAGAGAGAGGTGTGGGTATCCCTGCTCAGACTGTTGGCCCTGCGACCCTGTCCCAGACATTAGGCAGACAATGGATGGATGCATATCTTTGGACTGTAAACAGGACAAAACCCACACAATCAGAGTGAACATGCAAGCTCCACACACACACACACACACACACACACACATGCACACATACACACATAAACACCAAGCTGCAATTCTGGTTGAAAGTCACCTTCAATCTTCAGAGTCCAGTTTTACAGCTTGATGGTGCCCTAGGCAGCCGGCTATGTCACCTAATGGGATGACCAGCACTGTATAGGTGGGACTCAAAATCCCAGCACTGGAGGTGTGAGGATACAGTGTTTTCCACTGAGGCACCTGCTACACAAAGATCTATTTTTATGAATATAAATGCTTGTAAAATTGCATTCAAATTATATCTGTTTGTGTTTTCTCACCAATGTCCTGCATATGCATATGATCTTCATTACAATCAGCTACTGTTAGTTATTTGATAACTACTCAAATGCCGCCGAGACGTGTACTAATGATGTCAGATTACCAAACAGGTTAGTGTTGCTTTAATGTTACGGCACACAGGTTAGATTAAGAGCCAAAACAAAGAAAACTGATCCCTATGGATACCATTGTTTGAAAGACATTACAACTTCAGGATAGTCGTTTTACTGCCATTTTGAAATATATGTTGTATTAATTTGTCCTGCAGCCAACACCTTATCGTAGTGGAAGGGTTGGTGTGTTCCAATGATCCCAGGAGCTAAATAGGGTCATCCAAGGCAAACAGGTCATGGGTGAGGAACCAGATGAAGTGCGGCTCAAAAAAATCCCTTATGATGAGTAAAAACATGGATTCACGTTTTCCCTCGCTTGGACGTGGGTCACCAGGGCCTCACCCTGGAGCCAGGCCTGGGGATGGGGCTCCATGGGGAGTGCCTGGTGGCCAGGCCTGAACCCATGGGGCCTGATAAGGCACAGCCTGAAGAAGGCACAAGGGTCCCCCCTCGAACGGGCTCACCACCTTTGGGTGCAGTGTGAGTTAGGCAGTGGCCGAATGCGGAGACCTCGGCTGCAGAAGCTAGCTCTAGGGACATGGAATGTCACCTCTCTGATGGGGAAGGAGCCTGAGCTGGTGCACGAGGTTCTGACTAGATATAGTCGGGCTCACCTCGACACATGGCTTGGGCTCTGGAACCAGTCTCATTGAAAGGTGATGGACCCTCTTCCACTCTGGAGTTGCTCATGGGGAAAGGCGCCGAGCATGGGTGGGCATACTTATTGCCCCCAGCTGGGCGCTTCTACATTGGGGTTTACCGGAATGGACGAGAGGGTAGCTTCCCTTCGCCTTTGGGTGGGGGAACGGGTTTATACTTATGCACCAAATGGCAGTTCAAAATACCTACCCTTTTTGGAGTTCTTGGAAGGGGTGTTGGAGAACGCTCCTCCCGGGGACTCTCTTGTTCTGCTGGGGGACTTCAATGCTCACATGGACAATGACAGTGAGAACCCCCATTCTGAACCCGAGTGGCGTTATGTTATTGGACTTGTCACAGATTCATCCATGTGTGCACTTAGCACCAGGACACCCTGGTGTTGGGTTGGCTCCACTGGTTGGGGAGGAAGCCGATCAGACCTGGCAGACCCAAGCATATATAGAATCCCTTGTCAGATGGAGCTTCAACTCCTACCTCTGGCAGAACTTTGCCCATGTTCTGGGGGAGGCAGGAGACATTGAGTCCGAAGAGGCTATGTTCCGCGCCTCCATTGTGGAGGTGGCCATAAGGTGGTCAGTGCCTGTCGCGGTGGCAATCCTTGAACCTGCTAGTGGACACCGGTAGTGAGGGATGCTG
>JAODKE010000037.1:12522529-12533560 GCA_026779605.1 Mormyrus hasselquistii
AGATCTCACCTCTAAAATTGTTTTTGCAGCTGCATGAGGAGAGAAGTCTTTACTGTTACCAAGCCATGATGTCATGAGCTCACATCTTGATCTGACACATTGGCAAATCAACAAGAAAAGAACAAGTCAAGATACTGGGACATGTGACCAAAAACAAATAATAAAAAAAACAGGAATAATAAGGGAGGGGCCTTCATAGCAGTGAATGTATTATACCTGACTGACTGCTGCAGGATTAACCCCACAATTGGCAGCTGCTATTTAACTGGGAGGGGGCTTCACCTCCCCAGCTCAGCTCATCGCATTAGAGATTCTAATCCTTTATTGAAAGATTATAAGTCCAATCATGCACTCATTTGGGAATTTTACTCTTGCCTGGAAATTGAAAGAAGATGCAGCTTTCAACATTACCCTGAGCAATGCCTCTGATGTCCCTAACCCAAAACTGACAGATGTACGCAATGAGCTTAACCCAACAACAGCAATGATATTTGTTGATTTTCGATATTTTCTAGTACTCTGTACGCCATATGAAAATTTGTTTTTTTAGGAAACAATGGTCAATATACTGGAATCCAGTTTGCTGTATAGAGCATCCCAAATGGGACATCTGAGAGTCACTTATTTTCAGAGCTGCCCAAAAATTAATTATTGGGGTCAACACTAATTACACTGTGTGTTTATCCTACATCCTTACATGAAATTTATAAGTATAAAACAAAGAGTAAGTTGTGACCTGACCAATGGTTCCATTTAAGTCCTCATAAATAAGGTTCAATAGTAGTTTAATTAACTCCTAAATTGGTTCTCTGCAACATGTAATTTAATTGTTAATGCATATGCAAATGCATAATGAAGAATATGCAATGATAGCAGGTGCCAGATGGACGACAATATTAGGCTAATGGTTTTGTTTTGCATTTCATGGGTAAAACAAAATGGATTAAACACCTTATTGCACTTTATAGACCCATGATTTGCATTCTTTGATACGGCAGCTAATGAGTTAAACAAATACATACACCATTCTTCACTGGGGAGCTGTCTTGGCTGTTTTCAATCTATGGCATGATGCTGCAAATAAAGTTGTAGTAACAGAGCACAAATTTGCCCATTTTTAAAAATGACTGGATATTATCTTTAAAGTTAATTTTATATCTATAAGAAATTCAACTGCTGTTCCAAGACTCTCTCAATGCCCCAATGCGCCCAGTGTAGCTGTAACCGACGAGTAATAAGCATCTACTGAAACGTCACGTATCAATGTGTTTCTTGACTCTAATACGTTTTCATAAAAGTTTAAATGTAAATTATGTTTGATACGTTTTTAATGAGAAGCATTTAAATTAAATTTCAACTGGAAAAAAAACAATTTATGTAAAATGAAAACGTTCAGATGCCTAGTAATTGCATGGAGATAAAAATCAAAAGACTAAAATGTCAGATAGCTTCATCAAACCTACAAAAAGGAAATGACAAGTGATCCTACATAAATATTATACTTTACCCAGGAGGGCCATCAACACCAGAAATATGCTCATTATCTACTAAGTGTTTTGGCAGTTATTTTTATATCAATCTATATGTGACAGAAACATATTTCCAAGTAGGACTAATACAGTGAAGGTCTCACAAACATTCCACTGAAATGAAAAGTTGTGAACAGCAGTGACTTCAAAGCTTGTAGCTTTTTAATGTTTTTCTGACCACAGTGCTTAGTACATAGCTTCAGTACATGCTTCCGTTAGTGCTGTATATTGATGTGTATTAATTCCTCGTTGAATGTATGTACACGATCATGCTCAAAGTTTAAAATATATTGCATGTTTTGAAGAAATATGTACTTGGCACATTCGTTAAAACAGAATATATAGTTTGATTCAAGACTCCAAAGACATTTTCAAATATCTAAGTGTTGCGATTCAGCTCAATGACTTCAGTTTCTTTCTGGATTTGTGGAGACGGAACGAACCATACGCAGAAGGGTATGAGTAACCCCAAATGCGCGTCACGGTACACGTAGACTACAGCATTTACGCTCGCTGCGATTTTACATCACAGCGCGTGTGAACAGCTTCCCCCCACTGACTCCGGGAAGCCAGATGGTGGCAGTGTTCTTGGCATTTCTGGCACACGAAGGTACTCACTGTACTGAATATAATGGTAACGTTATTGCACAAAAAATAATTAAATAATAATAAAAACATTCTGCTTGTACACCAACAGATTGCTCTATAAAATATAATTTGATGTCTCACAGCAGTATTCCGGGGAGAGAAACGCATGTCGATACCAAAACATGTTTACCCGAATTCCGTAAATGTTTATAGCGATGCTATCACTAAATTGTGGCGTATTCTGCAGCATATTTCATATATTCTTATAAGACTTACACTAACTTATGATACTACAGGATTCATAACCCTGTTCGCGCAAATGATATATTTAGAAAAAGAACTTTGCATTAGCTCTGATAAAAGCGAAAAACACCCCCAGTGAAAATGTCTGGGTACTTGTGCACATCCAGAAGTCCGGAACACTAGTGGCTCTGGTAGCGTACAGCTAAATTCAGGCACTTAAAAATAGACTGTAACACACATTATGCAACGAGATGCTCAAGTGTACTCAGCCGCTTCCTATTTTACATTTACAGTGTTTTACACTGGGCACAATAACACATTCGACATACGTGGTAATTGCCAAATTCACAGATGCATTTCACACTTTGCGATGTGGATTTAGAAAGTGCGTTTTATTTATTTGCGCTCCGTGACAGTGCTGCGGTGTGTGCTACGTAATACTTGTTTACAACTGAAAGCCCAACGATGGTGGCTGAAGTACGTTCCCACCCAGCTGACTCTGCACTTGGGATGTTGTTTACGTCGTTTAGACTCAGGCAAAATAGTTTCACCTTCCCTTTATCAAAACGTGTAATGTGTGGACACTCCCTCTGGAGTGCATACAATATAGGAGTTTTAGTTTTCACTTAAAATTGCCTTTAGTAGATGGAAAAAGCATAGCTCACCATTCCGTTTCACGCATCAAGTATGTAAATTAGAGACATAAACAAACCAGTTGGCAGCTTCAATTTTCTTTTCCAATAGACTCAAAACAAACTTAGAAAATGTATTTTAACAAAACAAATGCAACTGCGTTAAGGGTACGTGTGATACACGAGTTAGGTGAAGAAAAACAACATCAATACGTTATAGTATGTGTGCGTAAAATGTTACTACTCAAATCGACAAGCAGACGAACACACGTTACATTATAAAAAGCACCAAAATTAAACAAACATGGCTGATTAAAGAAAACATGTAATTCCTGCAAAATACTCCGCAGAACATGCTCTTCAGTCGACATAAATACTTACTACTATATTTTCCCCACATGCACATTTGAGCTTTTTCTCAGAAGACTACCTGCTGAATGGGCACAGGTTTTATTGCAATAACACCACGTATTTTTACGATGAAAGAGATACTGCACCGCAGTCCATTTAAGACGCACCTTTAATGAACTAGCCCCAAAATAAATGCCCCAATATGACAGATATTCTGCTTATATATTTTATAAATTAATAATAGCAAAAAAACAAACAAAAAACATCATAAATAAAAAACAAACTTCGTTGACTCAGAACTTCAGCAACCTCCGCAGTGCTTTGGCCAGTACTAGCAGGGGCGGGGTGAGCGCCGTAAAATGGGTGATACTTTTTCGTTCTGACGTGTAGCGTTACTATCAATCAGCCCATTCGACCAATGGGTCCAATGAGAAGATCAAATCGTACACGGACACGCCCCCTTGGGCTAGCCCCGCCCAGAATGAGTGTGTATTTTTCTTTTTTTGTTTTTTGTAACTAAAGCTGGATGTGTAGAACGTCACATGTTTTTCTCTTTCAGTTCAGTCACTCGGCGATATGTGTTATATACTGTGAAACTATTGCAGGTACCGAATGGGAGTACGCGGAGCCGGAGAGGGAATAGGGCGAGGAGATTAAGGACTTGGATTTATTTTTGCAATCGAGATCTCATTTAACAAGTTAAGAAAAAAGTGAGACTGGGACCTGAGAAATGGCCAGTCCGCCGACTGCGGGAGAACACTTGTTTTCCAGCATGAACGTCAGCAGTAATGTTAAAAAGTGCGGATACCTGAAGAAGCACAAGCACGGACACAAGCGGTTCTTCGTGCTGAGGGAACCGAGCGAGGGCTCCCCTGCCAGGCTGGAGTACTACGAGAACGAAAAGAAATGGAAGAACAAGTCGGCTGCCAAGCGGGTGATCTCTCTCGGCTCTTGCTTGAACATCAACAAGAGGGCAGACTCCAAACAGAAATACCTGATAGCTCTCTACACCAAGGACGAATACTTCGCCGTGGCTGCAGACAACGAGCAGGAGCAGGAGAATTGGTACAGCGTGCTGACAAATTTAATGAATGAAGGGAAACTGTGCGACGGCTCGGCGTCTAGCTCTGCGTCGTCTTTGGTCGGATTCGAGGAGACGAATTACGGTATGATCGCACCAGCGAGCGCCGCTTATAAAGAGGTATGGCAAGTAAATTTAAAATCTAAAGGTCTCGGTCAAGCCAAAAATCTGACTGGGGTGTACAGACTCTGCCTCTCCAGCCGGACGATAAGCTTCGTGAAGCTGAACTCGGAGGTCCCCGCTGTTATCTTGCAGTTGATGAATATTCGGAGATGTGGCCACTCTGATAGTTTCTTCTTCATTGAGGTAGGCAGATCCGCCTCCATCGGACCCGGCGAGCTTTGGATGCAGGCGGACGACTCTGTGGTCGCGCAAAACATACACGAGACTATTTTGGAGGCCATGAAAGCAATGAAAGAGCTGTCGGAGTTCAGACCGCGAAGTAAGAGCCAGTCTTCCGGCACTAACCCCATCTCCGTGCCCACCAGGCGGCACTTGAACAACTTACCCCCGAGTCAAACAGGACTGCTTAGGCGATCGAGAACGGACAGCATGGCAGCGATATCGCCTGTCAACAAGTTAACTTCCTGCCGAATTAGAACTGCCAGTGAGGGGGATGGTACCATGACTAGACCCATATTAATAAACCCGATTACCCCTAGCTCTAATCAAAACCACCTCATCAGATCTAACACTGTCAGCATTAGGCCCAGCAGGATATTTGAGTCCTCAGCACTTCAGCATAGTAAGTCCATGTCCATGCCTGTTTCCCACTCTCCTCCTTCCACTATCAGCTCAGTGAGTTTATCCTCCAGCGGTGGGAATGGCTCTGCTTTAGAAAATGGCCAGCGTCTGGCCAGTGGCAGCGCCTCGATCTCTGGATCGCCAAGCGATGGCGGGTTCATGTCGTGTGACGATTATGGATCGAGTCCAGGAGATGCAAGGCACCACCTGGCTAACCGGAGTAACACACCTGAATCCGTTTCTGACACGCCGCCCAACCGAGAGGATGACCTTTATGGCTACGTGATGATGGAGAGGATGGCTGGTAGCAACCAGAGCTGCAGGTGGATTTCTCGGGATGAAGGACTGGAGACGGTGCACCGGAAGAGGACGTACTCGCTCACTACGCCCTCCCAGCAGCGGACGCCTTCACGGGTGTCCTCTGCCTCTCTAGATGAGTATACTCTGATGAGGGCAACGTTCAATAGTGGCCCTTCAGGGCTGGGTTCACGTACAGCTTCCCCGAGGGTCACTTATCCGGAAGATTATGGGGACATCAAAATCGGACCTTTAAAAAGTTTGAGTAACAACAACCTGGGTGAGAACGGGTACATGCCCATGACGCCTGGAGTGGCTTCACAGGGGGCTGAAGATGGAAACTATGTGCCCATGAGTCCCATGACCGTCTCGGCACCTAAACAGATCATGATACCTGGCTCACAAGCTCAGACGACTGGAACCGGACACAGAGCAGTGTCACCTAGTAGCTGCTCTCTGGATGACAGTGGCTACATGCGAATGTGGTCTGGCTCCAAGTTATCAATGGAGAGCGCAGATGGGAGGCTGACAAATGGTGAATATGTGAACATGTCGCCTGTCGACCCCAGTGTGTCTGTCACACCTCCAGACTTCTTTGCCAGGCTTCTGCCTGGTGAATCCACCCAAGGTTCTTCGCCCTTCACCTCATTGCCTCGCTGTTATAAAACGCCGCTTCCCAAAAATGGAGACAGTGACCAGTACGTGGTGATGAACTTGCAGACTCACAAGATTGTGGAGGAACCAAACTACTGTGCAATATCCAATCTTACTGCGACAACATCTGGCTCCACCCCTCTGCCCATCACGAAGAATGTTGGTGACAGTTTGGGACACAAAGGCAGAGCAGTCAGGCCCACCAGATTACCGCTGGACTCAATAAGGACACTTCCAAGTATGAATGAGCACCCTTTACCTAATGAACCAAGAAGCCCTGGTGAGTATATTAACATAGATTTTGGTAAAAATGCAAAGTCTTATCCCCCCTCCCGGTCATCAGACAGCCTGGCATCATCAACGGGCTCAGCTAACAGCCTCAGAAGATCCCCCTTCTCCGATTACATGAACACAGACCTGGGTATACAGTCACCCAAGGCAGGTGATGCTCCCACCGACCCCTTGAATGCCACGTACAAATTATCTGCGTGCCAGCCTGTGAAAGAGGAATACCCCAAAGAGCAAGTCGACTTGGTGTGCCCCCCTGGCACGGAGAAAGATGATTACACGGAGATGACATTTGGCATCAGTGCCTCTCCTAAGCCTGTTCCACAAACGTTTGAGAGAGTGGACGCCAGCAGTGCGGTCCAGAGGTTATCCCTCCGAGATCAGGGTCTTCCAGGGGTAGAGGCATTCATGGTGTCTAGCCCCCTTGTAGACCCAGACAGAGGTGCGAAGGTGATCCGGGCTGACCCCCAGGGGCGCAGACGTCATAGCTCTGAAACCTTTTCTTCTACAACAACGGTCACACCCGTCTTTCCCTCCTTCGCCCATGATGCCAAGAGGCACAATTCCGCCTCCGTGGAAAATGTGTCTGTGTGGAACAGTGAGGGCTCCGACGAAGAGTACGGGAGCCCTGTGTGCCAGGAGACTTCTGCAGGCTTCCAGAATGGTCTCAGCTACATTGCCTTAAACCTGATGGACGAAAATCTGGGGACGTGCAAAAATCTTGTGAAGTTCAAAGCTGCCAGTTACTGCAAAGGAGACATAAATGGAATACACTCCACTACTTTTGTGGGCTTGGGTTTTAAGGAGGCAGCCACCACAGTTAAAGGTGAGCAACTAATAGGCTTTTATTGGCTTTTTTATACGTTTTTTTTTTTTTTTGCTTTCGTTCAAAAAACATTAAATATATCTTTAAGTTTAGCAGTATTTTTGTACTACTGAATGGTAGGCACCGTTATTATTTTGTACAAGATGTAAATGATTTAAAACAATATTTCTTAATTGCATGCGGCATTATATTACCCGCGTACAGTAAAACATCCATGCAAACGCAAAGAGAGGTCGATTTCAGTAATGACGTTCAGTCCTGTATTGGAAGCTGTCGCCAGTGAACGGAGGGGAAACACGACACCATCCAATGGTCCTGCAACCATTAAATATGAATGCAATACGCATTTAAGTTGGGACTGTAGTTTCAAAGTACTGTTTTTAAGTGTTTCCTGTGTCCTTTTAATTATGCAAAATCCCCCTTAAAATAGCATGTTAATATTCAGGACGCCCTATGAAATGAATTAAAAAGTGATTTAACACCACAACGGTAATGTTATGCAATACTCTTCTAGTTGTGAGATATTTACCGACATCTAAGGTTGTTTTTACATAGGGTTGGCGCGAGACATTATCTAAAAAATAATATGAGCAATAACGACAAATAGCCGTTTTTTTGGAGGTTGTGATTTTAAATCGTTTGTAGATGATTTTAAAATCGCCATTAGAGAAATATGACACATCGCTGCCTACGCAGTCAGAAGTGAATTTCGAGATCAATATATCTACAGAATAATCAAAAAATACAGCATATAATGAAATGCTGAATTGCTGCGTTACTGCGAATTACTGTAACGTTTAGCGGGAATGCTTGCAGTACTGACGCAGTTGGTGATGGTAAGGCATATAACGTATGATTTCGGGAAAGGGGGATGAAGTTGAGCATGAAGCGTATACAACTGAATCTTAATTACCTGTCGTGTGTATGTTATTATAGCTCCTGCATGAAGTATGTTTTATAAGGGGATATTAAAATGTTATGTTTTCACCTTGTACTGACGCGGGGTATACTAAAATAGCCGTCATCTAACACGGTTCATTGGTCGGCATATTCCTGCGCTTTTCAGTCTCGAAGCTTCTCTTCAATCGGTGGTGCTTCACCTTTACAGAAAACTGAGCACCCTCTAGAGGACATCAAAGTTGTTCAGGAGACTAACCTCAGAAACCTTCGGGAGAGCGTTTAGGGCGGTCTCTTTTCATGGGTTTTAATATCAAACGGGATTGCAGTAGTATAGTGGCGATATATATATTGTAGAAGAGATTTCCAGTAATAGAAATTTAACTGCTTCTTTATAAATAATAGACAAGCTGTGAGGGTAACATGAGATTTCCAAGATTTTTTTTTTTTTTTGGTGTGTTCCAGAAATAGGACATGCAAGCAGTACCCAGGTGAAGACAGCAGACTCTGCACCTTATTGCTTGTGAAATCAAGCCGAATTTATGTGACATTTTTCGTTTGTGCAAAATGATTTTAAAGGTACCAGCAACCAACACTGATTTAATGTTGATAACATTCTAAAATATAAAAGTGTCAGCGCTGTCTAATTTTGTTTTGTAACCACATTAAGGGGCTGGGTGAATGGCGACAGTCTGAGGAATCACTTGCCGCTTTGGGTTTAGCTAGCTCTGCCCTCGTCTTTGGCTGAAGCTTGCGAGCCTCGGGGCCTGTTCTCTTTCATCTCCCCTTAATCGCGCATGCGTAGCTCTCTCCATGTGCATGTTTTTCCACACACCGGTGGCTCAGTTCCTATCTGTGGTGCCGTGCGTGGTAGTAGGAGTCGCTCCCCAGGCTAAGAACAAGTGAGTCAGTTGTTTATCGGTTGTCAGGTTCTCCGCTGCACGGCTGGAATGCAGACGGTGTGCAAAGGCTGCTGGGAGAGGTGAATGCTCTGCTTGTTTTTGTGACCTCCCGGGTTTCAGCCGGCTTTTATTCTTCCGACAAACATGAGGAAAACACGACACTTTGCCTGGAGAACCAAGTCCGACCCCGGCTGCTTCTTGTAAACCTCCAGTAAATGTTTGAGTATTTAGTAATCGCCCCGTAGCATTTATTTGCACATTCTGAATTACTGAAAATGCTGACCCAGTGTTACAGCCTGTGCGATTATTATGTTTTAGAAAACTTCTCCCATTTATTTATTTATTGATTTTTTTTTTTTTTAAGTTGAAAAACATTTGGAGAGGACATCCTTTTTAAGTGATGTTCATTCACCACACTGGCCTGTAGAGAACCTTGAAGCGTAATTGCAGTCTTAAACACAAAAGTGGGAGGCATTCATGGTGGAAAATCTAATTTAATAAACATAAGTCGGCTTCTGTCCCTGTCTGAGGTAGGCAAAGGGCCAGGGCTGCACATCCAAAACAATGGCAAGCCACGACAGGCCACACTCATGCTGGATGCTGTCCTGGCAGCTTGAAACAGCCCCCGCCCGGTTCTGTTCAGCTCCTTGGGGGGGGGGTGTTCAGTTCTGAAGCCGAGGCTGATTGGCTGCCTCATCTTATGCAGGAGTTCAGCTGAAAGACATGTCCGTGGGCTGTGAAAACACTGGGGGTAGGGGCTGGCTTAGCGGGAAGGTTGAGATTCAAAACAAACCGAAGATGCAAGCAGAGACAGAGCCGGTGAGGCGTCAGGTAGAGATACCAAGGAAATGAACCACGGTACTTATTTACGACCAACTTCCGAATACAAGATTATCCCAAAAAGATTTCATTTGCACCACAGCCTCATGTGGTGATAATCAAGGAATTCAGCAATGGTTAACCTGCTTTAATAATTAGAAGCAGGCAAACTGTTTGCTACAATTTTCCAGGTCTAAATCTCACATACCCCACAAACCCAGAAGCTATTTAAGACATTTACTGCCTGCTCATTAACACGTGATTGTTCTACTTGGATTATGAATTATTCACTTTTTTTATCAAATGATGACTTTTTTTGTGGGGCTTCTGCTACCTGCCCTTTACACAGGCAGAATGAGCCAAGGGTCATGTGGATAGGACAGTCTGACTTTGGCCCCGCTGACGAGTGATGACTCATCAGTGGCAGATCGCACTAAATTGTATAGGGGAAGAGGGAGGTCTTGGTATCCAAAGGCAGCTGGACGAGTTTGCTGCTTGCAGTCTCTTCTCATGAATGGGTTGCTGCTCTTGCGTTAATCCCCCCCCCTCCTGTCAGTGCTTCTCTGAGCCTGGAACTTCCCTATGTGAGGAAGAGCTGCAGTTTTTAGCTGCACTTGATTGGTATCGGCCGCATCGGTGCTAATGAGGAAACAATGTGCCTGCTCTAGCCGATGAGGGACCCCCCCGCCCCAGGACCCTTAACACTTCTGTTTTCTCTGAAACAATCACTAACATGTAGAGTATCCAAGTGTGGAAGTTTATGGATGTACGGTTGAGAAGTGCTCAATGTCTGTAAATCCCACCCCCCTCTCCGTTAACCCTCAAATTGTTGGACCACACAGCATTATGGACAAAGACTGTTGTGCCGTCCTGCACCTCACATTCCAAAGTTTCTTTGCGGTCAGTTCAAACTCGGTGACTAAAGTAGGCTGGGATGTGTGATAACGCTGCCGGTGTTGCCCACTGTTAGTGCGGCGTCAGGGAGGATTACCTCATGCCAGAGATTACGCTGCTGAGCAGGCTGCTTTGTTTAAAGTTGGGAGGAGGAGTCACTTCCACCCCCAAGCATTTCCAGAAAAGAGGTGCACTGGCACCAGGATTACAGAAGGCACAGAGTTCCCGTACATTCCAGAGAAGCGAGCTGCTACAGGCTAAGCACCTCGCCCCCCCCCCCCCCCCC
>JAODKE010000037.1:12533660-12565641 GCA_026779605.1 Mormyrus hasselquistii
CGCCCCCAGCAGTACAGAAGAACCGGGGTCACTCCCACCCCCAAAACACGCACCCGGCACGGGCGCACACCCCCCCCCCCCCCCCCCCCCCCCCCCAACCCGCTCAGCCATCTGGCTCACTGTACAGGCTGTTCTGAAATAGGCCAGGTAAGACTGATGCTGCACAGGGATGGGGGGTCACCCTTCTGTCCTTTGTGAGCTTTGAGTAAAATTGGCACTCCTACCCGGCTCTACGTGCCCTGTACCACGCTCAGATTAAACTCTTATCAAGAACCTTTCCCTTCAGTTCAAGGCTTCGTCCTTACAGTCATTATACACGATTTGCACATCCTGGTGGATTGTAACTGAACTTAACTCCCTCTATTAATCAGGAGACATTTTTCTGACTGTTTACTGGGCAGACCTGTGAGGGACAGACACTGTGCTTACTGAAATGGGGGGAGAAATTAAGCTTTAACATGAAAATTTCTTTAATGCAGCCCTGTAAATTTTATCGCCTTGTATAACTAGAGGCTTCCACAGTGAAATAACTGTCTTCTTAAAAACATTTGAGTATTACAGGGTCAACAATAGTTCACAGATCCCTTATTTGTCAACACAGAGGAAGCAAGATGCAGAAATAAATCAGTAAGGCTCTTATGGCACTGCAGCCAATGAGAGACAAGCCAATGAGAGACAAGCCAATGAGAAGCATTTGGATTTCACTTTCCACCCCCCCACCCCTCTGAAATTCTCATGCATGGGTGGCACTGGATCCCTAGAGCCCAGCATGGAGAGAAAGAGTGGTTTCTGGAAAGCAGAGTCTGGGAAATAGAATATGTACAGATCAAGCCCATGGTCTGTCACGTATGTGGAATGTAAACACGGACCGTGTTGGAGGAGGAGAGGATGGAGAATGGTCTCCACAGGCCTCCCTTTACTGGCCCTTGCTGCTGTGATGCCAGAGCCGCAGTGTGTGCATGTTTGCTGCCTCTCGATCACTTCAGTGTCCGCTGGATGCATTTTCCAGGCTGCAATGGAGCCTCAGTCCAGGGGTTATATATAGACGATAAGGGAAAGCAACATCGAGTGGGCAGAGCAGGAGGTTCATAAGTTATTCTTGTACTGTTTAAATGTGCTGCTAATATTTATTTTTGTTGCTCACGCTTGGGCACACAAACATGGAGTTATGATGTTTAAAAATCATTTTGGTTAGTCTGTTTGGGTAGCGCTCTGTATTATTAAGACAGTGTAAACAAACAGAAGTACACCGATTAGCTCCGCAGCCTCATTTAGCTGCAGGTTTTATTGGTAGGAGAGGGAGTTAATGACTTAGGAGGGTTCAGGACTGCCGCAACTGGCTTGGACTGGTCGAGGTCACTCTGATTGCCCCATGAACTCATCACATTGTCATCCCGCTTCATCAGTGCCACTCTGATCTCCAGTACTAGAATGGAACACACGCACTGGTTTCCCCCAGCCAATCAGGCCCCTGGAGCGACCCGCTGTTCTCTCTCCACTGACGTCAAAGTCTGAGCGGAAAAACACTTTGGCTGTTTTGCATACGCAATCACCCTTTGTCGGTACCCAGAACATTCTCTGCAGTAAGTGTTGGAGGGTCCTGTTTCTTAGCATCTGTAACAAGTGCTCACATCAGGTGCTTTACTTTTAAAAATGTTTCAATTGGTTAGTTTTTATTATTCTGGTAGCATTTGTGATTTTGCAGAATTCAATCTTGCTCTTCTTGCTTGACTTAGAGCAAATAAACACCAGGCACTTGCCCTACCTCAAAACCAGAGAAGTCTGGTTAAGGTAATTGATGAATTAGGCTGACTTTTTGATCTTGCTGAATTCCATTGTAAAAGGTAGCATGACAGAAGTAGTTAATGCTAGAAAGTCCACTACTCTATAGTCGTATTTTAAAGGAGCTTGTATTGTATAGTTCTGCTATGATTCAGCTGGGGCAGAGTCCTTCTGGCTGCAGTCTCATGTGGCACGTGAGAGTAGAGTAAATGTGGTGACAAGTGTCCTGTCTTGCGTCAAGGACTGGCTAATGCATGACAGTCAGGTGGTCTGCTCATGGTCTACTGTACGTCGTTCAGAGAAACTCCTGTTCCCCTCTGGCTGTGCACAACATGCTTCAGCTGTCAGTTTTGTTATTTTTGGATCTCCTTTAAAGTGTAGGGTTGCGGGTCTTTATTGAAATATATTATGATAATGGATTACCGTTAACCAAGGAAGCTTAAAAATAAAAGATGTCTTGTGCATGAAGTTTGATCTGCGTTTTTTTTTTTGTTAGATATTTTTATTTTTCCAGTAATGCCATGTAATGAAGGCTAGATCTTATATTTTTAATTTATTGGGGCGCATAGTGTGCTAGTGTGGCATGCATGAATTAGAATTGTGTTTTGATCACCGTGGAGTAGTTTATCGTGTTAAATCTTGTGAACTATCCAGAATTGTGAAGTAAATTATTCCTTGTTATGCTGATCTGATTAATTAAAACATGCCATATAACATGTTCTACGCTTTTTGCAAAGTTCTGTGTTTTTTTTTTGGTCATGTTGGTCTTGGGTTTTGTGCCACATAATTAGGCCTTTGTTTTAATTCTGTGGGGGGGAAGACACTCACCCACAGTCAAAAAGTTGCCTGCCAATATTCCAATATTGCATTTACAAACTTCAAGTACAGTGAAATGGAGTAAAGTGAACTCATTCAGTATTGTCCCTTCATAGCAGAGATTCTGTGAATTTCATGCCATGTCCAGCCTAACAGGAAATTGACGATTTCTCTTAAGTAATGCGTTATGTTATTATGCTGGGCTTTTACTGGAACAGGTTCTAACCCGGAGCCATTAGCATTAGTACGTTGGAGGCCCTGCTCGATGTTCTCATACAATGAAATCATCTCTTGCCATGATAAGATACTTTACGTAATTCTGGGAACCAAAGAGGAAAAAAACCTCATTCAAATGGGGAAACAAGTCCAGCAAAGGACAATGAGTTTATTGTGGGGGGAAGCTGCAGACATTCAATTGAGGGTTTGTAAAGTGCCGGGACCAAGTGCAGCTTTGTGAAAACATCTCTTGTGTGTAATTTAAAAAAAGAGAAATGCCAGCGTCAGGCCCAGAAACAATTTACTAACCCAAGACTTCCGGCCAAAATGAGGCCCTTTGAATCAAGTCAGATACTCAGTTTCCATAAACAAATAGTACTGAGAACCACCACCTAAATGCATTCAAGTATTTAATAAGGAATCATAATGAAAGGGCCAGAAATGAATTGCAATGAAAGGGCTTCATAAACAGGTTTATTCCAATTACTGGAACAAAATGTGCATACTTCAGAATTTTGTAGCAGGTCCCTATCAGCAAGAAGCTCAAAACATGCTGAGTGTCATCTGGTTAGAAGTAAACAACAATCAGAGATCATCTGGGAAGATGGACACTAAGAGCCAGGCTGAACCCCAAACTCCGGGCCCCCCTCCTGCCCTGTGCCTCGGGTGTGCACCTGCCACTTCAGTTGCCTGTAGCTAAAGAGCACGCGCTCCTTACTTGGTAATGGCAGGGGAAATGACTGCTTAACCTCCTCCTCTTTTTCTCCTTCTGCTATTCCCACTTTGAAAGCACACAGAGGAGCAGGCAGTGGCTAGCTGAACCAGAGTACACCCAAGCCCTCACAGTCTTGTACATATTCAAACATATTAATGCTGTTTATCTTGTGATGTTGACCAAGAGACTAATCGAGCTTTCCTTGTTTTTGGTATGTCCCTTTCAGACTAAACAGCGAGCTGGCTCTTCTCTCCAAGGAGTGAATATGGAGCAGATGGTCGACAAGCAAGCAGACTCTGGCGGGTGAACCGCGTGCTGCTGTCCATGACCCCTTGACCCTGGAGTTGTGCCACGGCATGTTATGCGCGGCTCCTCTTCCCCATCTTGCCTCTTGATCAGGAATCATCACGTTGCTGCTCTCTAGATAATGTCGGCCGCTAACAGTCGTAGCGTGCAAATATTTAAAACTAGCATACACCTCTTCCATGTTCTGATCCTGCCACTTGTTGTAATCAAGCTTCAGATGGTGTGGCCAGTGAACTTCATCCTTAAACCTGTGAACCAAACCTGGATGTAAGATGTCTCACTTTTTTGTTATACGGTACACATTTGTATATACACAAAGGCTACATATTTATTTATCTGGCTGTTTGTGTATGCTTTTTATGCATGCAGTCCAGAGGTGAACTCTTTTAACAGCAAATTCGATAGGAAAATTGCCCTACCTCAGTAACAGACCGGTTATTATTGTTATCTTACTCAAAATATATAAGATTTAATTTAATTTTCAAGTTTGAATGTTTCATAAAACCAGTGCATAGCCTTACGGACCTTGTCATATAACATTTCTACTAAAGATGTTTAGTTTGGACCTGTACAGGCAGAAATACTGGCGTGCTGTTTGCAATGAAAACTGAATGTTTCTAAAAATGTTCACTTTTTGTCAAGTACTCAGCTTCTGAAATCAAAGACTTTACTGTTTTTATTTTTTTCTTATAGTTTTTTTATTTATTTTTTAGTATTAAAGGTATTTGCATAAAACATCAGAAGGACATTCTATCTTGCTTGTAAAGAAAACAGAGAGCTATATACAGAAGAGGCCTCTAGAAGAACCATGCCCAGCTTTGGAGGGAAGCTTGACTCTTTGATGTAAATGCACACACAGGACTGTACGTCTGCGAGTCGAAACGATTCATTTTACCATTTAACAAAGCACCTCCGTAAATAGAAAATAATAATTAAAAAAAAGTCACAGGCACCTTTTCACCTTTAAACTGTAACCTCACTCCTCATCCCCTGGCGATTTGGGCTACGCTCATGTCTGATCTCTACATTGATAGAAGCTCCCATTGGCCAAAGTAAGGGGCTGCTTTGCCCCTCTGCTCCATATCTGCTTCCCTAGACCAGCAACGTCTGGCTGAGAATCCCAGCTGTGAAGGAGTGGTCGCATTGAGCGATGGGTAAAATACCCCTCATAGATACTCTTATCAGGGATGCTTTTAGAGGCTTCTGGCCACAATTGCTGCTCTCTCACTAGGTGTGTTGGACTGAGATGAGCTCAACAGAACCGACACGATATCTGGCACTTCCAACACATAGATTGTACCACAGGACATATGAATGTAGAGCATTCGCTGTTCTCCACTGAAGATACATCAATGAAATATTTCCAATCGTCAGCTCAATGGAACAAAAGCATGTGTCTGACTGCGTGGTGAGAGCTCATTTTACATGACATTGCCTGATGTTGTAAATACTGTACAAATGCAAAGAAGATGAAATTAAGTAATTTAACCATCATTAACATTTAAGGTGTCAACTTATGTCATTTGTTGTAAATATTATATATTTCTTTGAATGAATTCCCCAAACAACTATAGCACTAATAAAAGTATGTGTTACAGACATTTAGAGGCAGGAACAGTAGGGTTGCAAAATGGATGTGTACGGATATTGTTCTGTGTGATTAAATGCCACTAAAACTATTTTGTAACAATATTGCAAAAAAAATACAATGTCCTGCTTGATAAAAAAAAGAAAACCTTGGTACTTGGTTATAATTCAACAACAGCATATGCAATATTTACTTTTAAAAAATTACTTAGTTTACAGAATGGAACCAAATGTATAAATAATATGTAATATATTTCTTAAATCTGAAAATGAAATTAAAATATTGCTGTTTGTACATGTTTTCTGCCAACATTAAAGTTTGTTTTCTTTATTTTTGAAAACCCGACCCTAAAGTTCACAATGGTTTCATAAAAAGTATATCTCTATTGATTCTCAGTATCAAAAGGTTAAATATTAAGAGGCCTGTTTGATTTTGCTGTGTCTTCCATTGTACATATTTCATATACTGTTAATTGTGATGCTACGGGAAAGTAATTTAAACGAGTGTAGTTAAGTATTGCTTTAGTCTGTATTAATTATGGATTTACCACATGCAATAAAAATGACATTATTTAAGAAAATGTCTTATGTTTCCATGTTTTGTTTTTTTCAGGAAAGATTTGCATTTAATAGTTGAAAGTCAACTGTTTTGTAAAAAGTTGTACCAAATAAAAAACATGTGAAATGCCTTAAATATACAGGTGAGAGCACATTTAGAAGGGCAGAACAGTGCGGTAGGTCCAGCGTTTTGGGTTTGATGTGTGGGGGAGTTTGAATGCTCTCCTTCTGGGGGAGGGGGGTGTTGGGCTTTATATCATCCCGCTGGACAACAAAAACATTCCCCCGGGGGACCAATAAAGTTCTATATTATCCGATTACCGTACCTTTAGGGTTTTGTGTGTGTGCGCCTGGTATCGGCACCGTGTCTCATGCCTGCTCTTTCTGGGATAAGATTTATTTTTGTTCTTGGAAAATAGGTGGATAGTTGAATGTTAAAATTGTATGTTAATTTTTTCTCTCCCGAATGACCTGCTTTTAATAACTATCTAAAAGACTCAAGATAAGCACTAAGAAACATACTATTTTTGTTGGTGCTCCCCCACTGCTATCTCTGGGAAGTATTCCATAACTGTAAAAGAATAAATAATTTCATTATGAGATTATTATTTTTTGCTCTTGGTCCTGTGTTGCATGCTTATAAATTGTCCTGCTCGGATTAATTGAAATGATGATTAAGCTATTTAAGTTGAGTAAGTGGGCGTTCTGTAAGGCTGCCGTTTGTGGAGAAATAGATTCTGAATGTATGTTGGCTTTAATGGCCGTAGAGGCCCCTATGAAGCCAGTTACGAGCTTGATTGGTGCTGGGAGGGCTACCACGTCACGCTCGCCGATCAGTAACAGTGTTGTGGCGTTCCAGATGCTGCGACTGTACAGGACCCCCCTGCACATGGTGTATTCCCCCCTCCACACCCCATCAGGCTTTGGCCAGACTGTTCTGCAATGAGCTGTGAGCCGTGCTAATGAGGTCAAGTGACGAGCACTGGAAATGGAACGGGACCAATCTGTCGCTTTAGCCAGGAGAAGTCCCCTCCCCTCTGACGCAGGAGGCGCACAGGGTGGGGGAGACGGCACAGATTACGGGCTCTCAAACCCAAAATCCGACATTCACGGTGGGTCCAGATGAGCGATTGACATTTACAGTGAGTGATTAAATTAATTAAAGACGAGTGCTTTAGGCCGCTCTGCAGCATAATGTGCATGTGCGCAGCCTTTTGTTCTAACTCAGCTCTCGATTAGTCCATTCAGCTTTTTGTCGCTGTCGCTGTTTTTTTTTCTTTTGTGTTTCAATAGCTTTTATTTTTGAACTATTAAGAAAGTGAATGCCTTCTTAATCCAGCCTAGATATTTACTTTCTTTTGCATGTTTCATAAATGATTAAAGAGGAAACACTGACCTTCCACATAAGCCCGGCATCCGTGTTTTGAAAAATGTTATTCACTGATCAAGATGATAATCATGAATTGTTGATTTTATACACACACACACGCACACACATACAACTTTTGTTTAAATTTAGATAAATATATGTGTGTGTGTGTGTGTGTGTATGTGTGCATATGGCTAACTAACATCAACTAACAATTAACAATTAACAATTAACATTGTTAATTGTAAATATAGAGCGGGAATAATTTGAATGTTGTTGACACTGACATACCTCACAACGATCCACGTAAGTCCATTTAAAACATTAAACCATCCACTGACACCTGTGTAAAGGCAGTTTTCTAATTGAAGTGGTAAGTGTGTATCATTGCTTTATTATGCATAGAATTTTCTGACAAAATGTGTTTTTCATGCTCCTTAAATAATGGATTTTTGGAGATACATGTTTTTCGTAGGACAGCAATGATATAATTTAATAAACAGCTCAGTCAAGACTAATTAACAGTGGGCTGCCAGGAACATGACTATAATATAATATACTTTATACCTGTACTTGAGGCCTTCCTGTAGGATAAGGAAGGGCAAATGAATGAGGAAGGGAGAATGAAGAAAGGATGATGCATTTCTGTAATCAAAGGTGGAAGCTTAAATAATACTGCACTCCTAACTTAAAGGGGCAGAAAACAGCTCATTCCACTGCATCCTCATCAGTCAATGACCGCTGACAGCACTCTCGCTTTCTGAAGCCACAAGACCTGATAATTGATCTCGTTAAACAGTTTTAAAAACGCACCACAAACACACTCCGTGCCGTCTTGGATTTGTGCTGGTATATATCCTTTTTTGGCAGATGGACCCCCCCCCACGGGGAGCAGTAATGCCCCCTCCCTCTGGCTGGCTCCCACACAGTGCTTGCATTAGAGGCTACTGTGGAGATTCTGAGGTATCAGTGGAGGCTTTGGGGTTTGAGACGTCTTTGAGGAACTCTGCTACAGAACATGCTATTATATTATAGTATATTACTATATTACAGGGTAACTCATCGTGTTTTTGGTACCCACCCTATTACTTCAGATCACACATAGCATAAAAAGTCACATTATAATCATAATTATAATATATAAATAAAACAGTTTATTTACAGTACTATATATGCAATTACTCTTCAAATTATGTGAAGACTCACGGAAGTAGGTTAGGGAACAAAGTTTGTTTTTTCATGAGTAAAAATCAAGCTAAAATGTGGGGGGATGTCATATTGACTCGCTGCTTATCTCACAGACCAAATGCATATATGAACTAGGCTGTTGTAACAAAGTATGCGCTGAGCGATGCGACGTTGTGGCTGCAGAGCTCCACCTACCCGGACCCCGAGGGAGTGAAGCATTAGATGGCGTCTGCTCCCCAAGGAGATGCTGCTTTTACAGTCAGAGATCCTTAGAAGTACTTAAGGAAATAGGATGTTTCCGGGAATCTGGAGTGGGGGGTATCACCTTACATCAGCTGGTGTCTGCCTTTCTGGGGATGCAACCAAGTGGCATAAGACACCCCAAGAACCCCCCCATCTCTCATTAAACAGGCCCTCTGTGGGTTATCCTGATAGCCATCCAAGCACTGGTCTTCTTTTCATGGCAGTGGTGACTGTCCCCAGGGACACTAAGGGGTAGGTGGTGTGCGGAGGGGGGGTGAACCATGTGGATTCATCTGACTGTTTATTGCCAACCCCAGGAGGCACTCGAGAAGGGCACTTAAAGAGCCCAGGGCAGGTGGTGTTTCTCGAGGGGTAAGAGGTGGGCACTCCGTTTCAATTAAAACAGCAGATGTTCTACCATAATCTCGCTAAAGGATGCAATCCCATCTTCTGGTGTATCTAAATTACACTTTGCACATCTGAGCGAGAGGGAGACGAGCCTGAATGGACATCCCTTTTTCGTTTCTAAGGGTGCTAAGCATTGTGAATAGACAAATTATTGATCAAGGAAATTGTGCCCCTTAAAAATCACTTCCATTGCTTGCACAACAGTTGATTTACAAAACAATATTTGGCCTGATTAGACAATGTGCAAGTCCACAGCCCCTGCCTTGCATTCAGGACTCTTACACAACAATCCCATTCTGGTGTTGTGCAATCCACAAAACCCCCCTCCCCCCTCCCCCGATTGCCCATGTGAAACAAGGGTCAGTGCGTATCAGGGCCTTAATCCTCTTCTCCTCTCCCTGATTCATCATCTCAAGCCCCCACCACCAGCTGATCATTGCTGCTCAGGCTCCAGGCTCCAGTGTTGTGCTGCCATGTATAAACAGGCCCAACAGAACTTAAAATGATGTCTCAGAACCATTCATTGGTGCATTTGCATTGCTACCTTAGGGGTGGAGACTTACAGTGAGATAGTGGAAACACGGGCCAAGGGATGACTTCTGTCAATTTCTTTACCGTCTTTCATGGCATAATCATCAAGAAGAGGAAAACTGAGCAATCAAGAAAAATTGTCAAAAAAACCATTCTGGTACAGGGTTGGTGATTTCACTATAGAATTTACAGCATTTGCTCGTCTGGAGAAGCCTCTTTCATAACTCACACAATATCATAAAAAATCGAACTTCTAAAGCTCTTACTTGGCTGAAACTCAACAACGTTCTTTAATAAAACTGTTTATGGCTGCTGACTTCTTCTCTATAAAGATACCTAAAAATAGCCCTGTGCTTCTGTTTATTTTTAGCTTTTGGGAATCCACTTATCTTCATTTAACAAAATCTTTTGTGTCCAATAAAGTAATTCAGTTACCAAAATGACCAGGTAAAATCTGAAACTCAGATCAGAGCACGACAGCATTCCAACTTAACAAACCATGGGTCTGGTGTTGGCCATTAAAAAGGGAAGGCTAGAAATTCCTTAAATTCTTTTTTCTTTCTTTCTTTTGTTCTAAATAGTAACAACAAAAGGAGCCCTCTGTTCACAAGAAGCAGTGCCTGCAGGATAAGCCAGGCTTTGCTCGTAAACGATCGCAGAATGCTGTTGATTCATCTTGCCATTGTTTGTTTACCTTGAGCTGTGCTTATCCAAATTCCCAGGCTCTCCTTGAGATCTTGGCATGTTTCAAATCTGAGTTGGGGTGCATGTCCCTCTCACAGTGTATCAGCCTGAAACACCTTCCAGTAAGACCTCATAATCAGCAAGTTGATCTCTACTATATCTGGTATTTATGTTTTTGTGTCTTTAAAATAATTGTGATCTTTGGTCAATGATGACAGAAGAAGAGCCAGAAAACTGGTGCAAATGAAGCTTTTCATGTGGACAGTCTTCTAAAGGTGGGGTGATGCAAAACTATACTACAGTATAATAACTAAACAGGAGGAAGTGCATGTTTACTTAACACAGGTATGTCCCTTGTTCAAAGATTGACATTTGACACTTGAACGTCAACAGTGTATTAGCTGTGTGTGTCTGTTTATTGAAGGGTTTTTCCTCTGATGTTGTTATATATAATATGAAATTAGGAGTATTTGAAGTTTACGGTATCTCACGACATCAGTTACAGTCGCCACAAGCAATAGCTAAGTGAAGTTCATGATTTTCACCCTAAATCCCATCTGATGCACAATTAATGTTAATCTCTGTGCGTCCTGGATATTACCCAGGTCTGGACAGATCAACATGTACTCCAGAATATAACATTCAATTCCTGTCTATTTCTGGTGAGTGGAAGCAAACCTATAGTGGATCAGTGCTCTAGTAACTACTGTGTTTCATTTGGTGGGGAAGTGGGCAGTGGGAGTAGTGGGAGCTGGACAGTGCATATGGACCTTCCTGAATGGGAATATAGAGGAAGAGTCAAGGAGAAAGCAAGTGGAGTGTTTCTAGTGGAAGGGTTTATTGGTGTGGCACGTAAATAGGCAAAAACACAATAATATAATCGCTTAAAAGACGTTAACCTCCAAATCAACCTGTTTCAGTGTTACATGCATTTAAAGTAGAAATATACTTGGAGAAATTAACCTTTAAAACAATGCAGTACTTTAGTACCCCTGACTTAAGACAGAGCTCATTATGATTTACATTCTTCCTGAGTGACAGTGAGAACACCATGGCTTAAAATTGAATTAATTTATCTCTCTACTCTGATTTCTCATCACAATCAATGACCTTCAATCTCTAATGTTGTCTCCCATGCGCTGAGAGATCTGGGAGGAAAAATGAACAACGCACTTACGAAATGACACTGTATACATTCAGAAATCGTTTGACATGTCTTGCAAAAGCGTCAGCGAGTTTCATACTGTGTCATGTGAATTAAACTATTCGAAAAGGCACAATAAACTGCCAAACTATTCAAGACCCGTAAGGGGAACCTCTCCAAATATTTGCTCTTTCAATATTCAAATCTCCTGGGCAAACTGCGACACAATGTTGAGCCCATACCCTTTCATTAAACACAGATAGGATACAGTTTTACATTTTCATTTGGAAGGTTGGTATGAGTGACATTTACATTTCCTCAGAACTTAAGCCAGGGCCTGAGGCAGCTGAATGGCCAGCTTCAGAACAGATCAACATGTAACAGATAGCAATCAAACAGCCCTCTGCAGATCACTACACCCATCTCACAATACTGACGCTCGCCATATAATGTACTCAATATAAAATGGGGCGATAACATTTACAAATGGAATGATGCAGCAAATGAGCTCCACTCGATATCCTTCAACCATCCCTCTACGATCACAGACAGCAGGTTGATCGCACTTTAAGATGCATTTGCGCCAGTTCATTGTCAGCTTTGCCAAATTAGCTGTTGAATATGCAGGAGGTGGGTGGCTAAAAAAAGGGTGACCCCCCCTCACTCGAACAGGGCAGTGGAGGAAGTAGCAGCTGTAGCAGTCTGGATGTTTGATTGGGGGAGCCATGATAGATGGGATGAAAGACCTCACCCGCCACCCCTCCCCTCCTGTCACTTATCCATCTGGGGCTCTACACACTCAGCAGAGCAAACAAAGGCACTCGAGGTCTTGGTTTATTTGTCATCCAGGGTTTACCTGACTCTGGCTAATAGATCCCTGCGTGGTACCCAGGTGAAGAGTAGTCTCTAGTCAACGGGCCACCTCACATCTTCTAGTTAATGGGTGACTGGAGCGTGACCAAGCGTCAGGGCAAAGCATCTCGCAGGTACACGTGCTTCCTGATAAGATGCATGTGGCAGAGACAAATGACCATCCACAGTAACACAGGATCCTTCCGCCGTGTTTCATAGTGTGGCCGTACTGTCCAGCCGATATGAAATCAATCAACGTGAAAATTTTGTGATAGCAGTTCAGAACATAAACAACACAAAACAATATAGATATAAAACAAGCTAACCCTTAACATTGTAACATAACCTTCAAAAAAACATAAATAACAATCATAAGGTTGAATTCTCAAGAAAAAGCATATTTAAAGTACATCATCTTTTCTGGTTTCTATACTGACAATACAATTAATGGTAATATTCACATCAAGGACTAGATTAACAATGCTTGTGATTTTTTAAAATGTAAAATTCAAAACTTCATAATAAGTCTCCAGGTTTTGTGAATGTCAGCACTTTCATGGAATATTTTATTCGTAGCACAGTTGGTAGCACAGTTGCCTTGAACATCTGGGGCTGAGGATTGAAATCC
Organism: Mormyrus hasselquistii; assembly: GCA_026779605.1. NCBI lineage: Eukaryota > Metazoa > Chordata > Actinopteri > Osteoglossiformes > Mormyridae > Mormyrus > Mormyrus hasselquistii. Next base: position 12,546,688 of record JAODKE010000037.1, read on the forward strand.
TGCCTCCACCTTTCAGTTTGGCGTGAGTTTCTTCCTGGAGTCTCGGTGAATTGATGTTTCTAAAGTGCCCTGAATGAGTGAACGCCCAGGGTGTCCCTTGCCTTGTGTCTTGGGCTTGCTGAGCTGGATAAATGGGATGGATGTATATATAATGCTTTTTTAATCGTGTAGGATCCTTGGATCAATACTTTTGAGAAATCATTTTAAAAGTCACTCAATAGCACAAGGAAACAGTTTAGAAAATCTGATAATTATGTCTATGGCACAAATATAGTACAACAATTATGACAATGATACAATCATCCACAGCAAATAGACTCTATAGGGTGGCATGCCTCCCAATCATGCACATTCTATTTGCTTATACATGACTAATAAGGAAATATTATTCCACAGAGTTACCCTTATTTTTCCTTGGAAATTTTACATAGTACTGCTGGAACAAACACATTCCTGTTTGCATTCTTGTTCACAAGGAAACACAGTGTCCCGTCATCACGAAAAAAGAAAAAAATCAACATCTGTTTTTAACCTTCTAGGCTGCACTGCACTGAAGAGACCCTTGTTCATGGTGCTGGTTTTTCTTGCTGGTATCTTGTGATAACTTTTATGGGGCCCTGTAATGCAATCCAAACCAGAAGCTGAGTGTCGTCCTGCTCTAACTTATCTGATTATGAGTCACAACACATTCTTCAGCTTGGAAGAAAAACAACAGCTTCACGCTCCACGCAGGACATACGGAAAGAGACAGACCAGAGAAAGCTCATAAATAGTAGGAGATGTGATTCATTATTCCCAAATAGCAGTGAGAGCTACATACGTGGATAAAGTTTAAGTTACATCATGAAGGAATTATTCAACCAAATGTTTCATGCACTCTGTGCTCAGAATCTTTTTCCATTCAATGACTTTTAAACAATAATGCTACCTCAGTATTTCATTTATTTTGTGTATAATTCAAAAATTATACACAAAATAACATTGCAGTGATTGTTGCTAATAAAAAGAAAACAACACTGTGTACACTGAAGAACAGAGTTATAGCTAGTACCTATTTTGCTAAAAACCACCATAGTTTAGAACACATTGCTGTTGTGAGATGTCACTTAAAAAGTCTTGTTTCAGTGGCTGTCAAACTTTCTGCAGCTCTGTTAAGGTCCTATCCATCCCTACAGTCTTTGTCTGCACCTCATTTGGATTCTTCATAAGTTGCAGCGAGGAGGAACAGTGAACATATTATGATGTTGTACTTTGAAACCAGTAAAGAGCAACACATCATATCAAGGCCAAAGTCAACAATGCTTGCGAGTTTTTATCCATTATGATATATGGCTTGGGGATCTCCCCGAATAGCCACAAATATTATGTAAATATTATGCAGAAAAAAATGCCACAGTCATTAATGTTGTTTAAAAAGTCAACAAAGTGAAAAACAAGAACAAATTACTTCCTGAGAGATGGCCAGGACAACAGGAAGTACTTGGCTTGGCCCCTTCATCTTTGTGCCTCTCCTTATTTCCTCGCACAGCGAAGCAGGATGCTCGGTGCTTCCTATTGGCTGACCCAGTGAGCTTATAAACTTTTCCTGCCTCCTCACCCCAGGCAAGGCCTTTACTTTTTTTAAAGCCCTCAGGAAGTTAATCTTGTGCAAATAATCACCTTCCTGTTTCTTTCTGTGACACAAGAGCCAACCGGCAAGAGGATGACAGAGAGGAGACATTGCTACACAAGAACGGAACTCCCTATGATCTGTTTACCTCTAACATGGGCAGGAGGGGGGTTTGGGGGGTGGATGTCACATGACCATGTCATCTACCATGTGTTTTGCTTACAATGGCCTTCTCTAGGTGGGCAGTGGATTTTTCATGTGTGCCCTGACCTCCTCAGAGAGTCATTTAATTTACCCATAGTCCTTAAAAGATAAAGACTAACCAGTAGGGGTCAGACTTTGTAGGATGATGTTTTTAGTCTCACATTCTGAGCACTAGTTGGGATGAATTATTAGAAAATGAGCTCAGGGTTGGGGTCAAGTGTGTAGCACTGTCCTATGTCACTTTGCTGAGGTTAGAGGGGCCTTGATAAGAGATGGTGGAGATGAACGGCAACCTGTTTGCTGGCACCAAAACAGTACAGCCACTTCACAAGTACTGGGTATCTAATCATTCAGAAATATTCTAAAAAAGTTACGGTATACAGAGGATAGCTTCACTCAACTGCTTCATACTTTGTTATAAAATAATTCCACCATAAACCTATGACATGTAAATAGCTGCATTGTAATCAGGTAACTGAAGAAGGTCCATGGGATCATACTCTGAGCCAAAGGTGGATGGTTCTGAGCACAGAGCATCGCATGGAGCTGATTATTGGATTAGTGGAGCTGGGTTTGGTTTGTTTGTATTTTTTTTGCCAGGTTTTGCTTAGGGTTGCTGTAGCCTTGTCATTGGCTTTGAGCTTTGTGTGCCGCTGTCTGGGTCCTGGGTTCGAGGTCTCAGTTGACTGGACACCCAGCATGTTGTGCTGAGTTAATGGTTATATTGTTTTAGCATTTCAGCCTCATGTACTGGTTTCTGTTCCTGAGGCACTGCACTCCAGTCTACTTCCTGTACACCCTTCCCCAAAGCTGTCCAACCAGTCAAATAGTATTGGTTAACTGGTTCCTGGCAGTTCTCTGTCCAGTGTTTTCAGGGGCTTTCCAGCAGACGCCTGGCATCGTGGGTGGATGACCCAGTTCAGGGTGTTCTCCTTCAGCTTCAGCATGTGAAAGCAAAAAAACGTGTTTTAGCTGAGTGCTAATCATAGTAGATTTAATGTCCTCACACAGTGGTCCTTTACAGCAAGTGCCAATACCCTAGTCTAGAAGACATTTAAACATCCATTCTGCTTAGGCCACTTTGCTGAACTTGTTTCAGTAGAAATAGCCAGTGGTCTGTAAAAGGCCATACAAGACTTTTCACAGTAGTCATGTTAAATGCTCAAGCTGCGGGGAAATGGTGAATTGTTTTTCCTGTTCGACACACAGCACGTTGGCTTGATTAACCCTTTAGATCTACAAAGAGGTCATCCAGAGAGACATGACAGACAGCTGAATGTCTCGCAGGTTTGCTGCGGATACATGCGGCTCTTAAACCAACAGCGATATGTCATTGCATTGCATTGGACTTCTGTACAGTACTTCTTAGGGTAGATTGCTTCAGTCTAAACTTAACAGCCAGTTCAATTTCAAAAGGTGGTTTAAGGTAATTAGTGAGCAGTGAGGAGCTGTTACCATGGGAACGTGTTTTGGTGAACACCTATTCTGTTCACTTTAGTGAGCACGTGAGAGGCCAGTCCACACCAAAAACCACTCCAGTACCTTCCTAACCCTTTCTTTCCTCCAGTCCTCCAGTTCTCCAAGGATTAAGCCTTTCAGATCCTTGCATTTAATGAAATCCAATATCAGGCTCTAGATGTAACAAATTTTACGTGATTTAGGGGTAGTTAGAATTTATATTCATATGCAATAATTATAGCAGACAATATTATTCTGGTCAATGGCCAATGGTAAGAATGTTTAGCCCAGACAGAAGACAGTGGTGGATTCATGTCACAAATGTGAACTAAACAGAAACACCGGGATTGAGCATGGAGACTATACCTGCAGGCAGGAGATGCAGACAAACAAAGAAAAGAAACAATCTCACATCACGTTTTTTAATAAGCCTTGGGTTCAGTTTTTAATTTTAATGCCATTTTCAATTCAGTAATAAATCTATACACCTGTCAAAAGACATTAATTGAAATGCTTATTGTAATTTATGTAATCTAACTAATAACTGACAACTACTCCCCTCTACCCCCCCAAAAAGCTCCTCACACATATGTAACAGTACATAGATGAAAACATTTAAGATTACAGAGGCTACAGTTGGACAGGAAGATCCCATTCCTGCAGGCTTACACAATCACCATCAAGGTTAAACTCGCTGCTCCTTTTTTCTCCCACTTGATCGTTTTTATTTCATTAATGCTGTTCAGCTCTCCGTTTAATTGCTTTGTGGAGAACCTTGTTTCCTTTTAGTGTGGAATGTGCAGAATGGTGGGAAACTTTGACTAGAAATAAATGACCAAGAGGGGCGTCCTGAAATGGAAACAAACACCGCATGTCAGGAATGGACGAAGGGACTGGAAATGGTGACCGAAATCCAAACAGTACCATGGAAACAATTCCATTTAGTGAGTGCATTGAAAAAATAAACGTAAATTTTAATTAAATATAAATGAAAATTTCTGGCACCAGACCCAGTCCAGCACCTATGTGAGCAGATAGTAATGGCCTCTCCGTAAAGCTGTTTTGCTGCTGTGCCTCACATGGCACGAATAGGGGATAATTTATGATTCTGTGACATGCATGTGTTACATTTCCATACAGCAAACGAACATAAGCCGTGTCATAATGAATGGCTTGGCTGTACTGCTTAAATGGAGGGAGTATGATACAGGATGTAAGAAGTTATTGCATCACTCATTTAATGTTTTACAGCCATGTACACAAGACAAATAGTCTGGCTGAGGTGTATGACCATGAAAAACTCTCACATGTTACTATATAGCTCATGAAAAACATACAAGGCTGGATTGACTTCTTTAATATTGCATCCATTGTATCGTATTGATATTATTTTCGTATTTAAAGCAGATTACCCTTCCAAGCCCTGCCTCCAAAGGGACAAAGGAAAAAAAATTGCCAATGTTTGCATTAACTGATAGATTTCCTTACACGGTGGAAAAATGTAGGCAGGTACACAGTAGGTATAACAAACAAACAAACTAATATGTGATATCCAGAAAAGCTCCTAAGGGTTCTACAGTAGAAGCTGTTTACGGAACATTTCTAGAAAGACCTTGCCAGGAATAAATGCACCAGACCATAGAAAAAGATAAGATTCTTCAATCGACTTTTGCCGTGAGTAAACAAGTAATTCACAGTGCAGTGAGATTGTAACTTTAGACATAGGATATATGCAGAGATCTGGGCTCTTCTTTCATCTCCACAAATAACCAGATCTATTCCTGGTTCCATCAGGGATCTAGGAAGAAAGGTGTGTGGATCATCTTCTAAGACTATCACAGACAAGGTCATTGCACAAGAAAGTACGATGAACTTGACAGTTCCAGATCATTCTGGCTTGCTGACAGGAGCTGGGATCCTCTGAAACGTGGCCGAAGCGTGTGCTGGAGAAAAGGCTGTCGGCTTTGCTGGTCACAAGAATGGGACTTAATGTGTTGTCGCCACCCCATTGATTATTTCCTGCCAGTGCCATAGAGGTTTGGTTTAAAGTGAACCACTACCATTGAAACGATACAGCTCCTAGCCTGTGGTCACTGGAGCCCATCCACCGACAGGGCTCTTTATGCTCCGTAGCTGCTCTTGCATTTTGTTTTCGAATCAGCACTTGGGTCTGTTCAGCTTCAACACTGCCTCCTTTTGCTTTGCTGTGCCCCAGATGCTGTTGGCCAATGGAAAAGTCTATCACCGTTTAACATCCCTGTTTTATCCTCCAAGTGCTCATGGGAAAAAAAGCACAGTAGGGACCCTGTTTCCCTGGAAAGCTTTGTGCTGCTTTGGAGGGAGGCGTCAAAGAAATGAATAAATGAATAGGATGAGAACAGATACTTGACCCCTGTTTATAACTGATCTGCAAACGCCTTTAGCTTGGATACATTGTTGGACAGGATGGCTCCAAGAGGCTGGGGGGGGGTTCTCTGCCCTAATGAAAGATGATGTTTGTACACATCTGTTTTATCCTCTTTCCTATTCCCTCTATATATTATTTTCCCCCAGTGCTGCTACATGCTACATGATACATGTTCAGCCAGAATCACCCATTTCAGTCCTGTGACTGGAGTCCTGTGACCTTGTTTCGATAAAGCGCTCGTTCTGTGACTCGTGACCGCGGCCTTCCTGCCAGCCTGTCAGAGGTGTGCTTGCGGCCTCCATGCTACATTACCATATTGTTCAAATTAAGAGAGGACCAACAGCTCCATAGTAATAAATCTGGATCCATTAAATTACAATGACAATATGAAAAGAAAATTCAACCTGATACAGAACAATATTTTTCATCTAAAGCAATCTCTACTAAGCTATACACCCTTCAGGTCGATAGGCAGTGGAGCTTTTATTGCATACGATAAACCAGTATAGTGTTTTTTTTCACTTACATTTTTGGATGCTACATCACAATTTCAGACACAATGTTGCACAATAACGCAATGTTATTATGGAGATCATATTGATATAGCTAGAAATAGATTTCAAAACAAAAGCACAAGCAGGGGAACCCTGAATGATATTTTATAAGTGTTATTCATAAAAAGGAGAAACATTTGGGCTGGCACCAAGCCAAAACGGCAAACGGAACATTACTTTTTGATTTCAAAGAAAATAAACACATACATTTCTGTGCGGTATGGAACATTGACTTGCATGTATCTATAAATTAGCAACAAAAACCTTCCAGAATGACTTCATATGTACACAAACTTCTATATTGTTGCTAGCAGTATTACACCTCTTAGGTAATTTTATTATTATTATTATTATTATTATTATTATTATTATTATTATTATTATTATTATTATCATCTTACTGGTAGGTAACAATTGGGACATCTCTTATTGGAATTGCATACAGTATTCAAATCCAGTCAGATTTTTTGTTTCCATGTACATGTGGGTCTTCTGCGACTGCAATTCTCTGGTTTCCTTTCACAGTCTATGCCATCCAGGAGAACTGGTGGTTCTAAATTGACTGTTTGTCTCTGTGATGAACTGGCTCCCATCCACGCACTATTCAGCTTTGCACCTTGTGTTTCCAGTGATCAGCTCCAGATCACTGCAAACCCAGTACGGATAAATCGCTGCAGAAAATAGATGATGAAGTTTCCTCTTTTTTACAGGCTTTTTCTGACAAGCTATCCCACTGTTGAAAATTGATTAAAAAACTAAACGACTAGCCAGTTTGATATGAGCTGACCAAGATTTTCGAAGAAAACGGAGCCAGTACCAAAATGCTGGCATCAGAAGAGAACAGAAGATATAGGAGTGGCCGGTAAATTGGTGTCAGATTGAAACAAACTATAGGTCCAGCATTTCCTGTTCTCAACCCATCATGCAAAGGGTCTTCTCATATTCGGTGTGCAGCCAAGAAGATAATAGTCAGATCTCTCTAAATTCCTTGGAGATTTCTACCCATCTAATCGGCGCACATCTGCCAACATTTATTCTGTACAGCCAACAACCTCCATGCTGTTCATTTGAAGCCTAGCCGCACTGTTCTCACATGTATCAAAGACCAATAAATGCAAAGCCAAGGGTTGTCTGGTCAGACACTACAACCGAAAACTACAGGAGTATCTGCGAGCTCGTACCCAGGTGTTTGACAGTGTAGAGGGATCCTCTGCTCTTCTGTTACTTCAGACATTCAATTCATGATGAATGTGGGGAGCTTTACGAACTGAGCAAAGTAGCTAACAGGGCTGCCTTCGTTCAAGTAGAAAAATCATAGCTGGCAGGTGGTTTGGGAGTAAGAGAGACTCCTGAACATTAGAGAAAGGGAATTAAAAAGGTGTTTTGTACCACAGTGGACCTTTATTACACAGCAGACACTGAAATGTTCTCAGCTCACAAACTTATTGCGGTAGATGACCTTGTACATGAATAGTGGTTTTGTGGAGCTTTAGATATTCCAGGTTCTATAGGAAAGTGTTTTATCTGTATTTTCTGGTGCAGATACTGATAAGCCCTATATGGGCATGTGATCCGTTTAATGCCCTAAAAGCCCCCCAGTAAATCAAAGGACATGCAGATGCCTACATCTGTCTTACATTATATAATCAAACATAGATGTTTTCTCTTCCCCTACAGCTGGACCCATTTGCACCTAAAATTCCTTTTCTTTTTACAATAGCCCTGTGCTATTGGTCATGGTGAACTGCTAGGCTCAGGTCAAAGTCCAGCGTAAATACTGTTTTTCACACTACAGGCTATTGTTTTGGTTGTAGACTTCTCCTAATGGGTTCTGAAGGTGTCCAGATGCATCTGAATAGCTGAACAGCCCCTAAAACATTCTACTAAAGCATCCATCTCAATGATACATGGTCACAACATATAGACATTTGCTGGGGCTCAAGGACACCAGCCACAGGCAAAGGTCCATGGACAAAGACGTGAGAAGCAGAGTGGGGGCACAAGCCAGCTTCTTTGACCTGCTGAACAAGAAGTCATCATGCCTCAAGGAAACTGCAACTTTTATTTATTTTATAGCATTTTAGCCATAGACAGATGTACATGAGATCTAATAGAGATTTTACGTAAACATTAGGCAGTTCACTGAAAAAGCATTTGCGTACAAAAAAGCCTTTATATCATAAAAATCTATGAGGGAAAATGTGTAAAAATGACACAGATGTTGAAATGTTTTTAAAAATGAGGAAATTATTTTTTTTTATGCCAAATGCCATTTGAGCCGAAAAAATCATTTCTCTAGAAGGTTGTTACAATATTCTGTTGACCATATTACAATTAACTGTCGAGGAAACACCTTGTTCTCACAGAGCGTGTCTCCTTGGAATTGTGGCTGTGTGTGAGGTAATCCTACAAAAAAAAAAGTTCTACTACAGGTTTAAGGAAGCAGTAGGAATTGTCATACTTGTGCGCTGATAGACTTATGGATGACAGTGTATAGGATTCACGTTCATTTGTTTTCCTTGTATAGCTTTGCGGTTGCCAAATATTATACACCCCAAAGATGGCCTGCAGGCACTTTCCACTTGTGCTGAGAGTGGAATGTGAAACAAAGAAATTTTTCTGTATGTAAGCAACCCCCTAGCATGTTTATTTAAGGATTGCTGCTGCAGCCTTGTGTCATGCTGCACACCAAGGATCACTACTACACCATCACATTGTACAGCAAGGATCACTACTGCACCAGAACATTACTCAACAAGGATCACTACCACTTAGCTATACTGCACACCAAGCATCGTCACAGTGCCACATAGTGCACCATCATATTTTTACCAAAGATCACTACTGCACAAACATTTCTACTATGACACTTTCTTCTGTCCCTCTATCATCTACTAATAACACACACAATTCCTCATGGAAGTATAACAGTCTCAGTAAAATACAGTTTAAAAAATGTTAAGAAACGGTTTTCAAGCTTGCAGATTAGAAGAACTGCACCATGTACACCGATATCATCTGACACATTTGATATTTACTCCGAAACTGTTTCTTCTTTTTTAGTGCCTGCAGCATGCCCAAAATGCACACCGTAGGACACGACCAAGAAAGCCACAAACAGTGGGCAGACAGACCAGCTGAACAAGAAGAGCAGCAGTAGAGTGAGTGAATTGCTTGATCAAGCAGAGCACAAAACAAATAGTCAATACTCACGGTTTCACCTCACTCTCGAACCGGGCAGCTAGGCAATCGCTGACACTGCATGATCACTCTCAGATTTCTGGCGCCAGAGACACACGTGGACATTAGTGATGCAATTAAACACATCAAGGGCGCAGGTTCAAACGAATGATTATACATACTGTGCGAGCTGACCGTGAAGGAAACAGCATTTCAAATGCAGGTGCAAAAAGGGCCAGGGGTGTTGGAAGTGTGAGGGTAGCAGGTGTGTGGAGACAGAATTGCTGTTTCGAGAGCCAGCACACAGATGTTCTACGGTGCTGATAAGTGAAAACTGATCAATCCACCTCTCTATCTCGTCCAAAACAGCCAAAATCAGCTGCCAGAGTGTAAGGAAAACACCCCCAGGCTTCATCTAATTTTTGAGAGGCATCTCTGCAGGAAACGATCATTACAGTGCGTAATAAATATGGCCATTAAGGGTATTTAGGGAACTAATTGATCAGCATAACATCCCTGAATGATAAACACAGACATGCAGACATCTGTCTTCAAAAATCTCTCATCTAATGTAGGGGTCGTGGGGAGCGTGAGCATTTATGGAATGTCTGTCTATCACGTGCAGCAAAAGCAGAAATACACACACGCACCCGCACACACACACGCACACATACGGATATATTAACCAAATGAGTAGTAACATCAGTATTACCGTACAAGTATTAAACACAGTATTAAAACAATTTAAACATTAATTTTAAATACGTCCACCTGAAAACGATCACATCCCTTCAAACACGATCCTGAAATATTGTACATTATATTGTACGTTATCTTATATATATATATATATATATATTATACATTACATTTCTATATTAATTTGTACATTACATTTTAGATTATTGTATATAACAACAAAAGAAATATGACAGTATTAAACCAATAATATAAGGAACTATTTGCACAGATTTTTGTTAAACAGGGTGGACTTAATCCAATTATAAATGGCTCATATTATTAAAATACATCTTCTCACCCTAAGCAATGCCTTAATGGCACCCCGTGATATTAATTTGTATGTTATATAGCAGCCCCGCTGTAATATGAGAGTATCATTATTGTTGACAAATGCACTTATCCTGGCCTCTCCCCTGGCTCTGCGCACTGGTACAGTCCCCTAACTGAGCGTGAAGGGGTTAAGGGGAAACCAGCAGGCTAATTTTTTAGCAGGCGCAGGAAGCGGCGTTCACTGCGGAGTCGGGATGGAGCCGCAGTGAGGGAGGGATGCGTGTCGTCATTAGAGGGGCAGAAATGCAAACTTCTGCAGGGACGTGTAAACAAACAAGCAGCAGTACACGTTACATTGTTTATTCATGTTTATAAAAAATGTAAGAACAAGATGTTATTCTCCCCACACATTTGCTTTTCCTGTTTTTATGGTACGTTTTAAAAAAGACAGAAACGAGATGGGGTCATCTGCATCAGCGTAAACGTGATCGTCTGCATTCTTCGCCGCTCCAAAAAAAAAAAAAAAAAGACGTGCTGCCGAAGGATCCCAGCTCCGCCCGTCCTCGCAGACGTCTGGCAGAGCAGGGAGGCTAGCCGAGGCACCCAGGCGGGATTGACCAGACAGACAGTCACCTGCCTTTGTGACAATGGGCTGGCGCGTGTCACGGCCCCGACGCCGCCTGCATGCTAATGTCTTGGAGAGGAGAGCGGAATCGGGGGGGAGCAGAGGAGGAGACGCACCCTGTCTGGCAGGAATGGTACTGTCCCAGACAGTACCGATCCCTTTGCCAGCCCCCACTGGCAGAGCAGTGATGCAGAGATCTCCCTGCCTTACACATGGGTAGAGAAACCACAAAAAACAACAACAACTTCATTAGAGCATTAAACCAGCCTTGTTTCATTTTCATGAAGGGAACGAGAAAGACAACATGATAAGACAATAAACTGCGCCCTGTCATAAACACATGAATAATTCAGGAGATTCATTACGAGAACAGCAGTAATACCTGGGATATACTGGGACATCTTTGCAGTGTTTTGGGCAACACATGAAAGCTCTGCAGACAGAAATATGCTGTAATTTATTCCACTTTGTAATTACTTTCGTACAGCTAGGTAAGCATTTGGCTTGGCAGCTTTAAAAGCCCAAAATAATATGCATTAATATTGGGAGTATTTTTTTTTGCCTCCCATTATCTTATGTGTGTGTGTGTGTGTGTGTGTGTGCGCAAGCTTTTTTTCATGGCACACAGCACCCCTGAGGACCAGCATTGTATTCCTGTCCGAGTCTAGGGAGAAGGCAGACCCAACATGTGTCAGCTCGAACCCTGGGGAATGTGCTCATATACCACGCTTCCTCATTCTCTCTCACTGCCCGCCTGTAAAATGTCAGCCCCCTGACTGTTGGCATAGTGGTAATAACCTCGGACACAGGCACAGACGGCCACGCGAGAATAGTGGTAATAACCTAAGACACAGACGCAGATGGCTATGCGAGAGAGAACCCCATACTTGAAATTCAGAAGCAGACCAAGAACCGATTACGAGAGATGTGTGTCGTAAGATCCATAAAATACATTTGCCCTGGTTTGGGAAGATTATGGCACATTGAATCAATGGATTCATTTAATGGTGCCGAAGTGAGGGGCTGGAATGTCCCAGTGCATATTTTAAAAAGATGTGTCTCATTAACAATTTATTACCTAAAATAACACAAGACGGGCCCCAAACACTCTTAAGGTAAGGTAACATTACCAGAATGGCAAAAAAATGAGAAATTGATTCTCAAAATATCAGAGCGGCCATTCTGTTCTTTTTGCAATTGCTTTCATTTATTATTAATATTAAATTTATCAGATTAATTTTTAAAATAAAATATATTTTCTGGACTCAGTATGTGCGTATCGTCCAAGGTCAAAACACTTTAAAGTTGTTAGAAAAAGGTTTGATGCAAAGGGTCCATTTTCCCGCATCACAATGAAATCAGGGTGTCAGAAGTCGGGATGTCAGATGTGAGGAATGACGCATGCACACTGCTCCCTACCTGACAAAAATCCTTCCTGCTGGGGCATTACACCAGCAAATGTTCTTCAAACAGCAGGGCACAAATTGTTTTCATCTACTGTCCACTGCTTGAGTGACTCACATGTCTGTCTTGTGGTCCATTTCCCATCAAACAGACCCGAGATACAACATGTAAACACCCACAACAATTTACAGCCCATTTAAAGATTGTTTTAGGACACTGTAATGTTACTATTGATGCAACCATTTGCTCACATAGTGAAAAAAAATTCACAAAAGGTCTCATTACATACACCCTGAGTAATGTCGGTCTGCAGTTACAGTCTTCTTTTAATTACCATGTGATAGACAATTGGCTTTACAGAAATGCCATTATAAGGCCATTTTATTTGGGTGAAGGGCTTTCAGTGCAGTATGTTTCAGTGCATGGTGAGATGCATCATTAGGAACCTGCAGAATTCTGAGTAGGCTGCAGAAGATTGCTTGGGGAAGATGAGCTGCGGGTGGCAGTGCATTATTACAGCCTGTCACCCAGGACGGAGGAGGAAGTGGTCAATGCAAACCTGTGCATTTATACCGCAACCACATAGGTGCAGGGTGGAATGGCGAACTGGACAACTGATGACGCCTACGCTTCCTGCATTACTGAACACGTTGTAAGTAGCCCGTAACACACAACCAGCCACTTAAGCATTAACACACAGTATCTGCCAGACCATTAGAGATATCCTGATGTCAGCTGTTTGCCAGGGACCAGTCTGTCCGAAATTCGACAATCACGCTGGATTCCTACAGTTGCATACCCGTGTATGAACATGCAGAGGAAAAGGTGCAAACATGCTCAACCACATGACTCTATTTAAAAACATGGAGCATTCGATCAATACAGATCATGCTACATAAACAACAAGCAAATGAACAGCATACCCATGTAGCGTGTTGCTTAAAGCTGGGAAGCTCATCAGCCCACCAAAACAAAAATCAATAGCCAGTTTCTGCCGCAGTCTCGGCTTAGGGAACCCATCCACACCATAATTCTGAAGATAACTATTGCACATTGTGAGCCTTTAACACTGCAATATTCTCCCCATTCATTTCAGCATAGCTAGGTAGAGCTCAACCATAAACAAGGATTTTTGCAGGAAGCGTATCAAACAGCAGTGACAAATATGGATCTAAAATGTATTTTTGGATTGACCTGCAGGACGTCACGGTGGATATAAAGCAAGAGTGAAAGAGAAACTGGGAAATGTTTTATCTTTTTATCTCACATGAATGGTTTAATGTTATTATCAACTAAATGAGCACACAGCCTGAATGCAAAGGGCAAAAAGTGATGAACACATGTGCTCAAAGAAGGGTGATTACAAAGGGGGTTTACTCCTAACTCAACACATTAAGCCAAAAGCTTACTAATGCAAAGCAAAAGGAAGCAAAATATGTACACAACACTATACAGTACATGTTTTATATGTGTGTACATGTGTGTCTGTTCCTGGGTGTGTATCTGTGTGTGAAACAGAAATAGAGAGAGCGAAAATAGAGATTTCTAAATGAAGACTAAATGAAGAATATTTAACTACTTTGCACAGGTAGCTAAAAGGCATACCAGTCACTCACCAGTGTCATTTATGCGATGCATGTCCCATGTAAATTGCATGCTTGTTCAGACTTGCGTTAATACAATGCTTATCTAGTTTTATTACTGAGGGTAACTTAATTACACAGTGAGCACTTGAGTAAATTTTGTGCTTTCTCTGTACAGCAGTGTATGAAGAATTTCTTCATCGTGCTCTTTTGTATCATGCATGGTAAAAGATTTTGCCCACGGGTCATTGAACAGTGGGTGGAAAATAATGGCTTTAAATGGGCACCAATGCCTGGTCACATTCTAAACAATGAGCCCAGGCCAAGGTAAGATGCACTCAGACAGCTGATATTTCCGAAACACATAGTGATGCCCCCAAGGAAGCAGGAAAGGCTGCCCACTCTCTCGCTCACATAGCTAAGGCTGTCCACTGTGAAGTCCCGCTTCATATCAGGGCCTGTCTTTGCCCACTTCTGCAATGTCCACTAAGCTTGAGCAGAAGCCCTGGCCAAGGCATTTGTTGTGCAGTAGAAATGCCCATCCTGCTTTCTTTAACATTTCAAGTCCTCCAGGCTTGCTGTGCAGAGATTGCATCTAGACTGACTAAAATCATGCAGGTTCCACTTCAGTCAGTCTCTCTTGAGGTCCAGCCTTTGAAATGCACTTTTGAGTGATTTTACGGTGGCAAGTTTACAGTACAAACCAACGTAAACAAATGTCAAGACTGACTGTCACATTATTGTGACAGATTTTTTTTGTTTGAAATGGAGAGAAAATCACGGTAGACACTTGTGCCAGTTTTCTTTGAGAATCGTATAATTAAGGAATTAATGCCCAGAGGAGGAACTTTGAAATGTATCTAAAATTAACTATTTAAAATTTAAGTCAAAGTTCAAGTATATTGGCAGCTAAAGGAGTTCTGGATTCTTCACTGTGTGGTTGCAGCTTGAGATTTGTGTTATGTTTCTCATAAGCAGATTGAAAGATCTTCAGGCAATGATAGAACAAAAAAGGCGACTAGGAAGATGCATTTTACTTCCCAAAAAAATGCTTTAAAGCATTTTTTTAACCCAACCCTCGATCTTGTCAAAGACAGGAATTAATTTTAGCACCAACAGAGGTTTGATGTCACACATATGACACCTGGAGTTTCCCCGTTCACCTCGCCTGACAACAAAATTAGACCTCTTGCAAAATTAATTGAAGCAACAGAATCCCATTACAGGGAACACCCCCCCGCATTTTTCAGCCCCCCCCAGTATGCTTTCCCTGACCTGCCTGGACTCCACTTCTTCCCCCATAGAATATGTGCCTGACATATGCTTTATCACCCATTGTCAGGCTCATGCACAAGAGAGAATTATGGAGGGGCATTTTCCAATCCTCCAACACTTGTCCTCTGTAGCCCCCATTTCTCACAGGCTGGGGGGGGGGGGGCTTCCCTGCAGATACCCGGACCGCTCTTCAGCACGGAGCAGCTGCATGTGATGGCACGGACGGCCTGCAGATCGGTTGCCACGGAAGCAGTAGCCCCGTTGGGTGGACGTCTGTGTCCGTGGTGACCAGAAGGTGCATGGGAACATTGTCTGATTTCTCCATGTACGGCCCATGCATTTGTCGTTTCACCAAAAAAAATATTTTAAAATGTTATGCTTCTGTGTTTTATTCAGTAAATATTCCACGCAAAATAATCCCCCCACTAAAATCCTTAATTTGTTATGTTTGGGACTGCAGGACATTCAATGGGACCCTCGAGAATGTGAGTGAACCTCTGATGAAGATGCTGTCTTCATCATTCTGTTCCTCCCAATTGAAGATTTAATACAACATTATCCATTGTGCATGCCTACAGTGAGACAGCTGACTATGAGATTTAAGTTCAGATTTAAGTGTGACAGAGGCATAACGAATACAAACATCCAGTGTTGGATTCTGAGCTACAAACTGATATTCTGGGATTTTCTACTTTGCATATATGTGCTACTGCAATGTAGCTTTTTTTCCAGGAGTAAAAATGCCTATATGATTCAGTATATTTTTGATCTCCCCAGTACACCATGGAATAGCATGATCTTTGATATTATCCCCATTGTTCTGTACAGTGAATTCATCTCACTGCAAAAAAGGTCCTGTAACCCATGTTTCTCTTTATGCATTAGGCAATAGATAAGTTATATAAAACAAATTTGCAGTTTCCTGTGTAAAAAGTGCAGAACCTGATATGTCTTGCATAAAACCCAAACACATCCTGTCTTGGGTAAAGCAAAGCTAAGAGCGTCTCCTTAACATTGCGAATTTGTGTTTGCTTTACATAAAAGTACTGCAGTACGTGGTGTTATTCACGTGCAGGTGGGAGCCTGCGGCAGGGTATTCATTTTCACCTTTTCAGCCAGATCAGAGCAAGGCTTGGGCTTTGTTTGGAGAGGAAATGAAAGTGTGTTCAGACTTCCTGGCCTTTTCACGCCTCCCTGCAGGCCGTCTGGGTGTGAAAGTGCCCCGAGTAAAAAAAAAAAAAACAATCAGCGGCCAGAGGATCTGATATCGATCATTAGCCACTGAATTGGCTGGCAGACGAGACCTGTTACGACACAGGCCAACGTGCCACACTGTTATTCCAGCATACCCAACACACGCAGCTAGTAACCAGTGTCTCACTAACAAGGGGCATTTCCCCAGGTCAAGGATTAACAGGAGCGATGGGAGAAAGATAAAAAAAAGAAATGCAGGAGGTCGTTTGCCTGCTCCCCCATCTTCCCCCATGAAACCATTAACAGACTGCCCCCACAGGGGACAAAAATATTTAATCGCCTGTGCCTGTTTCTCTGCCTGCATTATTCCTCGCTCCCAGGACCAGCTTCGATTGTGCAGACTTGCATGCACTTTGATATTGGATATTATTTAACATGATTAAGGGGATATCATTTAATTTGATTATCAGGCTAAAAGTATGGTCTTTGTACCATTTTGGAAGTCTTAAGCATAAAAGTCTTATTTTCCTCTTTTTCAATTCAACAACACTTTAGTAACACTTGCAGCCTATTGATGCAGGTCTCTGCGTGCATTACACTGAAATCTCAGTAAAGTTAATCTGCAGCCTCTGTGGCATTTCTTGCTGGGGCTTCGGTGTTTCTGCTGCAGTCATCTGTGGAGCCTGAAGATGATAATGGGCTCTTAGTACAACAGGTACAGACTGTAAAGGCCTCAGTTCAGCTCTGGAAACGTGGCGCAGATGAGGGAACATCCCAGGAAATGCTTCATGCCAAGCCCAAGAATTTATACCTTATATTTTTGTAATTATATACACAGTCGTGTAAAGAAGAAATCACACCCTCTTTCAGTTCAATGGTTTTACGCATCAGGACATAAAAAAAAAAAATCATCTGGTTCGTGGCTGGTTTTAAAATTATTTTACTGTAACCTTATGTGTAAAACACAAAAGATGTCATTATTTATTCAACAAAAAATGAAGCCAAAACAGAGAAGCCATGTGTAAAAAACTAAGTACAACATACAATACCGTACATCAGAACATTATTCATTAGCTTGTGGAACCACCTTAAGCAGTAATAACTTCCTGAAGTAACTGATCCCTATTTGACTTTACCAGTCTCTCACATTATTGTGCAGGAATTTTGGCCCACTCTGCTTTACAGTGTTGCTTTAGTTCATTGAGGTTTGCAGGTATTTGTATATGCACAGCTCTCATAAGGTCCTGCCAATGCATTTCGATCAGGCTGAGGTCTGGATATTGACTGGGCCATTGCAACACCATGATTCTTTTCTTTTCTAGTCCTTCTGTTGTAGTTTGCTGGTGTGCTTGGGATCATTGTCCTGTTGCATGACCCAATTTTGGCCAAGCTTTAGATAACCTCAAATTTGGTTCTACACTACTTTGGTAAACAGTGGAATTCATGGTCGACTCAATGACTGCAAAATGCCCATGTCCTGCAAACCCAAATCATCACCCCTCCATCACTGTGCTTGACCATTGTATGAGGAGTGTTTGTGGATATAATGTGTTCGACACACGTGGTGCTGTGCATTATGGTCAAACATCTCCATTTTGGTCTCATCTGTCCAAAGGATGGTGTTCCGGAAGTCCTGTGGTTTGTTCAGATAAAAACCTTAGCTGTGCTGTCATGTTCTTTTAGAGAGAAAAAGTCTTTCTCCTGGCAGCCCTTCCTAACAACCACACTTCTTCAGTCTTTTTCTAATTGTACTGTCATGAACTTTAACATTTGACATGCTAACTGAGGTCTGAGATGTAGCTCTTGAGCATTGCATAGTTTGACCTTGCGATGAATTTGCTGGGTCGTCTACTCCTGAGAAGATTCGCAACAGTCTTGAATGTTTTCCATTTGGGCATAATCTTTCTAACTGTAGAATGGTGGACTTTAGATTGTTTGGAAATTACCTTATAACCCTTCCTAGGTTGATGGGCTGCAACAATTGCTTGTCTGAGATCATTGCTAATGTCTTTTCTCTTTGGCATTGAGTTAATATACACCTGAATGCTCCAGACCAGCAAGCTGCCAAAACCTCTGCTTTTATAGAAGTGGTCACACTTGCTGATGATCAGTTAATCAAATGCGTTTGATCAGCACCTGACTGATACTGACCCTCTTAATTGCTAAGAAGGGTAAGGGTAACCTTCATTTTTCACACACTGCTTCTGCATTTTGGTTTAGTTTTGTTTAAATATATAATGACACTGTGTAATATGTCATGTTTTGCTGTTTATCTGAGGTTTTATTTACCTAATTTTAAGACCTGCTAAGGATCAGATGATTTTTTATTATATGCTGATACATAAAAACTGTATATCAGTGAATATCAGTTTCAATTTTGAAGTAATGGATGGAATTTGTATTTCTGTTATTATGTATGTTTTAAATTATGTTTGTATATTCTGGGATAT
>JAODKE010000037.1:12571600-12591379 GCA_026779605.1 Mormyrus hasselquistii
AGGCTAATTAGATGGAGGAGGGGGGCGACGTGGAGGGGGGGGCCGCGGTGGCCCTATAGGAAAGTCACGTATCATTATTATTATTACTGCTACTACTTAATAGGCTTTGCTAAGCAGGTACATTCATGCGGGCTTGTTCATATCTCATTAAGACACATTAATACCAACTAGCTGTAAGAATAGTGGGATGTTACACTTTTTTTCTTTTTTCGTTTGTGGCCCCCCCAGGATGGATGGCGCCCTTAGCATTTGCCTTTATTGCCTATGCCACGGGCCGGCCCTGTCACTACTTATACATGCAGTGCTTATGGCATTTGAATGTTTTTATATATAATTATAAGCTTGATAAATCTGTCGTATATAAAATAGCAGTGCAATTCATTTTAGTGCTGGAGTTCTTACACTGGGATTTCCCAGAGAAGGAAAGGGAAACACTGGGATTAATCATGCTGAGAGCTTTGACCCACCTGTCAAGATGATGTCAAGATCTCCTCAATCCTCAATCAGTGGGTTATGCAGGTATTTTATGAAATGAGGTATAATTCACTATTCATAGTTATACAAAACCACTTGTTTGAAACAGAACTATATAGGTCAAAACATTTTTTTACAAGCTGAATACTACACACCCCCAAAATCCAACTGTGATAAAGTTTTCTAAGAAATACCTGAGAGTAAATGAAACCAAGGTCCCCAAAAGCTGTTATGGCAAGTAAATAATAATCATTCATTCCATAGTCAACTAAAATTGACCTTTTGAAGTAAATATTTTATTTTGGGGAGGAATTAGGGAGGAACTCATAGATGTTTTCATTCTGTTTTGCTGATAGACATTTTCAGTCTATTGTGCGTTATTGCAGCTCTTATTGAATAAAATTATTAATTTCTGGTTTGCCCCTTTATGTTTAGGAAAACCTTGTGAATATTATTCCCTTCCATTGCGGCCACAAGTACTTTTGCGATAGGTGTTGCTGACCTCTTGCTGCAAGTGAACTCTGCTGATGTAAGTGCCATTTAAGTGCGAGTCTCACATTCAGTGCTTGTCACTGTTGCAGGTAAGACACATACGGCTGTGGTGTGTAATATGTCGGAGATCGTGAGAGCTTGCTTACACCTCTATTTATTTTTCCAATGATTTCCAAATTTAGATGATAAGGAAGAGGTGAGCCTGAATTAACATCAAAACAAGGTTGCACAATATTTAACTCCTTTAACTGTGATGTGGCAATGTTGGCATATATGCAAAACATTTTCACTGGAAAAGAAAACATTTGCCTTTGACATTTGCAAAGCAGGTATGGTAATAAATCTTTTGTTCCGTAACAAACCATAGTAATAATAATAATAATAATAATAATAATAATAATAATAAAACCATAATTTGGGAGCCGTCTAATATGCAAGACAGTTATCTATTTATCTAAGTGCTTTCAACTTCTGAGTAAAACAAAAACAGGTAGCAGGGGTGTCACTAGAGATTTTGGGCCCCTTGAAAGCATATCAGATTGGGACCCCAACCCAGACCAATCAGTTAAATGACCTGTTCTTCAACATTATCCATCCATCCATCCATTCATTGATTTTCTGTAAACGCTTCTTCTGTTGAGGATCACAGGGTGTCTGAAACCTATGGGCTCAAGGCAGGGAACAACCCAGGATGGGGTACCAACCCATCGCAGGGCAGTCACACACCATTCACTCACATATGCACACCTATGAACAATTAAGTAACTTCACTCAATCTTAGCATGTTTTTCGACTCCACACACATGGAACCCCACAACGTGAAGGGGAGAACCTGCAAACTCCACACACATGAAACCCCATGACGACCCGGGCAGAATCTGCAAACTCCACAGACATGGAGCCACGGCAGAGACTGAATAAATTCTTACATATGGTGAGATCTTAAAGACAGTTTCAGTGGAAATTAGGGCTGTGGAAATCACTGGAGTATGAAAAAATGCAAGCGTGTGGAGATGGGACTTCAACCTGCAGTTCACTGCCTTCAAGCCATATTGCTCTGTCACAGTGTCCTTTGTCATTCTGCAATTGGAAAGCACAGTCATTAGGAGCTTCTGTCACAGCAGGAAGGAATAACTCTATCAATCTGAAAAGTAGCTTCTGAGATGGAGAACCCCTCACCGGTCGATAGCACGTGTTCACCAGACGGATACCATATGTGCAATCGCACAATTTATATGTTTGATATTTTTTTATGTCCTCAAAGACAGCATGTAACAGGAGGCTTGTACAGCATTTGTTGATGCTATCAGTCTGACCTGTGTGACTTTGAGGGAGAGCAGTGAGCTCACTGTTTGGTCTGGTCATCGCAATCCAACCCTCACTCACCCTACAAGCTTCAGCACTAGGCTGGGATCACCACTGGTCCACCTGACATAGTCAGGATAGATCTCATTGCTCTACAGCTTCGCCAGAACACACTTCAGCCATAGCCCAGCTGGACCGATGCCTCCTCAAGGGACAGGGAACAATATCCCAGCTAATTAGCATTCTTCTGCCCCTGGCCAATAAAATCCAGTTCACATACCAGTCCCAGTGAAATAAGGGTGTGACTTAATTCATGTTAGAGTCTTAAACTTTACCATTAAGGATTTAACAGGAAGCAGTGCTTTAATCACAAAGTTACAAGAGTGTGACTTGCTCAGATTGCACAACATAAACCACAAAATGCAGTCTAGCTCTCAGTGGAAAACAACCAGAAACTGCTTTCCTACAGAATAATAATAATAACAAAAGACATTATTATACAGTATTTTAATAATCTAATTTGTCGAATCAATTCAGAACACTGTGGATTTCTGATTCACCCAGGGAGCTGTTAATCCACATTGTACGGCTGTTTTCCCATAACATATAAGCTCCTGATAAATTAAATATAGTTTTAGAAAATTATTAAAGGGCTACAAACCCATAGCATCTACTGAGCATCCAGGGAACACACTAAGAATCAGATAAATAAAACATGAGCATTAACATTTTCACTCACCTGGGATGATATGTTACAATTTTGTTGCTGAAGAAATACTGTTACAATTGATTATAAAAAGGAAAATAACTTTAGCAATGGCATCTGAGATACATCTGTATTTCTAATAGTGTGGGATACTCTATTCTTAGTTCTTAAAAATGAAAAGTATAATCAAATTTAAGGTATGTAAAATTCGGCATGACGCATAACAAAAATGAATAATATTACATCAGATTGTTTATCGTTACCCTGATCCATCCTTTAACATACTGAGATGTTCTTAATTAGCAAATAAGATGAACACTGGATTTTCATGAGACAGTCACCCTATCTGGCTTCATAAAATACCAGTTTCCCAGCATGACGTGGTTTCTTTCAAATATCAGCACCCCATTATATTATTAAAGCCAATTTTTGATTCAATAGACTACAATGCCAATGTTTCCATGTGTAACATTAATAAACACAATTTCTGAGGGGAGATCAAATGCATAAACAAAAATATAGATGAAATTGCTGAAGACATGAATATAACAACCAACATTTATTCTTGTTTTTCAAGTTTAAGTATAGCCAGAAATATGTTTAGTAAGTATGTTTAGTATAGAAAGAAGACAGCTATAGACTAGTGATGATTCCAAACAAATCATGAGCAGCGTAGTAAACATCATTTATGAAGTTGTGAAGTTAACTGGGACTGCAGGTGATTAAGAAAGGCCTGTCTCATCTGTCAATGTTACATCAAACAGTCCCATCTGTCAATGTTACATCAAACAGCCCACTGCTATACAGTCAGGGGCTTTACACTGAGAAGAATGAGGAGGAATAGAGCAGCAGGAAAAGACAACGAGGTACAACATTAAATGTATCAAGAGAGCTGTAATGCTCATATAAAGTACAGCACAAACAGCATCATTTCAAATATCATTGATCTGATTGGTACAGTATGTTTGAATATTTCTATTATAAAATAAGCTCCTTATTTCACATTAGGAATTATTGTAAATAAAAGGACTGTCATGGTCACTCTGCTCAGACCTTGGGTGGTATAATTAGAATGGCATAGCACAGATCTGGAAAATGCTGTATGACTAAATAATCAGGAAGTTTATTGTAGTATATACAGTAAAAAACGTGTACATGTTAGAACCACGTAATGAAATTCTTTCTTTCCTTGCGCAACCTTTGAAAAACATACAAAAATAGAATACATTTAAAAATATAGAAGAATCACTCGATAAAGTACACAGTGCTAAATTACGTACAGAGTTGGATATGAATATGGTACGAATATGAATATGGATATAAATATGGGGTCAGATTAACTTGAGCTTTTAGCATTGTTCTGATTGCCTGAGGGAAAAGCTTTTGGTCAGTCTTGTGGTGGGGACTTTATGCTGCTGTAGCGTCTTCCTGAGGGCAGCGGTGTGAACACGACGTGCAGGGGGTGTGTATTGTCTTTGATGATGCTGTGGGCCCCCTTGATGACCCTGCTGTCATAGGTGTCCTGCAGAGAGGGGAAGGTTGTTCCAGAAATGCACTGTGCAGTTTTAATTATACGCTGCAGAGTTTTCTCCTCCTGCACAGAACAGCTAATATACCATATGATGATGGAACAGGTGATGACACCCTACTGTACCCCTGTAGAAATTGGTTAGGATTTTGGTTGGCATGCCAAATTTCCTCAGCTTCCTCAGGAAGTACAATCTTTTGTGAGCCTGGTTGATGAGTTGTTGTGTATTATGAGTCCAGGTCAGATCCTCACTGATGTAAATTCCACTGTGAAAAATATGTCCAAATATGACATTCCATCAGGTTAGGGCAGGGCAGACTAACCAGGGGCTCAAGAGACCTAAGAGGGGACTGTCAACCGAACTCCATGAAAGGAAGCGGTAGATTGTTGTGAGACACTAGCAGGGGGAAAATGAAGTACTGGTCACCTGCACATTGTCTGTTTCTGGTTATTCTGGAGGCATCTCATGCAGATTTGCATTTAAAGGTCTCAGTGTGGAACAGCTGTAATGTCACCAGTGCCAGCAGCTATGGAGGTAAATGATGAAGCCGTTGTTCTTCATTCAGCCAATCTAGATCAAGCTCTTCTCCAATTCCTCTTCATCTGTTTATGCCTTCATCCACAACTTCAGTTACGCATCTATTACATTGTCAGAAGATGATGGTGGATGAAAGATGATTGGCTTTAACAGTTGGATTCCTCTTTGGCTACCAAGGTCGTCTCTTGTCAGCACTCCTCTGCTCTTGCTCGTTCTTAATACCCCTGAAGTGAGATAAGGCTTCAATTTCCCTCATTTGCCAAAGGCTGGATGGACCATGTACATATGTGTCCCTCATGGATCGCACTGTGAGTGGATCACATCAGCAACAGTTGCAGCACTAACCATTGTAATTCATTCTTTTATCTGATGTCCATATCCAGCATCTGCTGCAGCACCTTTTGGGACTCTGGTGAGATGTGTTGAGCAGTGCCTTCCCAACAGAGCACTAGATGTTCTAGCATGGCTGGAGCAGCACATTCTGTTCACATACTGTACAGACCTACACAATTTATATCATGACATGACTGTAGATGCAGCTCAGAAGAGCAGAACAGGACACTCTCAGTTTATACATTTATGTAACACAAACGCTGAAAGAATCTGAAAGGTGCTGGTTTAAATTGTTTTAGAAATAAAGAATATTATTTTCAGGGATTAAATTGTGGAAGGAGAATGCATGGATGCCATATAGCCAGGAGGTGCTTATTGAATATTGAATGTATAATGCAAATTCCTGATAATTTGCTGTGACCTTTGTGAAGGATGTCTTTTCCACTTCGAGGCCCTGTTAATACACTGCATTATTCAGCGATAAATCATGGTGTCAGTCCTGTGCCTGGCTTAGGGAAGCATTCAACATCGCCTGTTCGGTTTAGTTCATGTTAGTCCCATGAAACATATCGGAGTGGCACCGGCAGTGCGACTGACAAGACCCAACTATATACCTTCTCGGCCTTATGCCATCCCAAGGAAGTGTCCCTGTCTGATTGATAGGAAGTATGGCTCAAACAGGTGATTTGCAATGCAAAGTATGATATACAATGACCTCTGCCAATGACCTTTTGGCATTCATTTGCATTAAGGAGCAATTGTAGGCCGGACACATTATGTATGTAAAGTTTGCATTACCCCAGGGGGCGACGGCGAAAACAATGGCATCTTCTCTACATTGTTGTCAGAGTCACCAATCAGAACCAGAGCAGAACCAGAATAAATGAATAAGAATAAAAAAATAAGCAAAATTTACTTTGCACAAACAAAGTGTGCATAATGATATACAAAAAGATTAACTGATGCAGTATCTTAGAGGAGTTTTATATTGTCTGCCTGTTAGTACTTTAATGTAATTACTGTAAGATCTGAAACAAGCTGATTCTGTCTATCCAGAAATGTGCTCTGAGTCTGACAGAAATACAACCACAGTGTTCATTATGCAGACTCGGAGGAGCTCTCCAGTAAAGAATCATTGTGGACTTTACACTGCTCCTCTGCAAATGCATTTTACTGCACATGACAGAACACAGACATCTCCATTTCTGGAGATGTGGGGATATTGTTCTATATTGGTGAAGGGCCTTAACAATCTGCCCACGTAATGACGGAGGGAGATGTGAGTATGTAGACCAGTTCCGGTGGAGTGTTTCATGCACCACTTTTCTCCATTCAAGATGATTGTTAATTAAACTGGGTATTCAAATATATGTCTTATGGTTGGGGCATGTATAAAAAACAGAGGAACAAAAAGACTGTTTAATATACAGAGCATATTTAAATCTATGGAACTAAGAATTGAAATATATGCATTTTTTGTTTTCTTTGTCAAGTGCACTTTGATCATGCACATATCTTACATTTACTGGATTTAGTTTGTTACATATGGTACTTCATAGTGGCAGAATTTTATATCATTACTTTCAGAAAGTGGCCCTTCCCCTGGAGACTCTCAGCCCTTTTCAACGCAAGAATGATCGTCCACAAACAGGCACTGCAAATTAAACATGTCCACATTTTCAGAAAACCAGGGCAAGGAAGATTAATGAAGACAAGGGGAGCATCATAGCTGAGGAGCCCTGGGAACTGATATGACATACTGAGTGCAGCTAACCGCCCCACCTGGCAGGCGTGCTAAGGACTTACAGAGGAGGACACCATTCACACGAAATGTGCTTATAGATGAAAATAAACTAAGATGTGAAACCTATGGGCTTCATCTCAGGAATTGTCCAGCTGTAAGGCTGACAAAGTCTGTCATAGCCTGCAAATCATTTGATGTAAGAACTGGCTGAACAGATGAATGACGGATTATCCTTTTTTCATCTGCTTAAAAAGTCTTCATGCTCTTTGAATTTGAAAATTTATAGATAACCAGCTGTACTTTGCTAACCACATTGTAGCTACACAATATGGACAAAAGTATTGAGGCACCTGGCCATTACATCTACGTCCCATTCTAAATCAGTAGGCATCAATATGGAGCTGGTCCCCCTTTGAAGCTACAACAGCTGCCACTCTTCTGGGGAGGCTTTCCATAACATTTTGCAGTCTGCCTGTGGATATGTTTGTGCTTTCATCCAGATAATTTGTGAGGTCAGGCACTGATGTTGGATGTGAAGGAGTGGATTGCAATTTTCATTCTAATTCATCCCAAAGGTTTTCATAAGAACATTTACAAATGAGAGGAAGCCATTCGGCCCATCAAACTCGTATAGGGAGAACTTAACTAATAGTTCAGAGTTGTTAAAATCTTATCTAGCTCTATTTTAAAGGAATCCAGGGTTTTAGCTTGCGCTACACTAACAGGAAGACTTACATACTCTGACTGCATGTAGCTGTGTGAAGAAGTGCTCCCTCAAACTCATTTTAAAATGTTATCTCGTTAATTTCCACTTACAGCCATGAGTTCTAGTATTTAAACTAATATTGAAGTAGCCAAATTAATTGGGGTTGAAGTCAGGACTCTGTGGGGGCCAGTCAGATTGTTCCACACCAAATTGACCCAACCATGTCTTTATTGACCTTGCTTTCTGTACATGTTGGAACAGAAGAGGGCATCCCCCAAACTGTTTTTAAATGTCTTAGCATTCTGAAGGATTGAGAGTTCTCTTTGCTGGAACAAAGGAGCTTAGCCCGATCCCTGAAAACAACCACATACTATTATCCCTCCTCCACTAAACTTAACAGTTGGTATAATGTAGTCAGGCAGGTAATGTTCTCTTGGCATTTGCCAAAGCCAGATTCATCCATCAGACTCCCAGGCAAGTGTGATTTGTCATTCCACAGAACATGTTTCCACTGCTGTAGAGACCAGTGGTGGCGTGTTTTACGCCACTCCATTTGACACTTGGCATTGCGTTTGATGATGTGAGGCTTGCATAAGAACATAAGGACTTTACAAACGAGAGGAGTCCATTCGGCCATCAAGCTCATTTGTGCTGCAGCTGCCCTGGCAGAGTTTTGGTGCTGGGGTTAATGCCAGAGGAAGTTTGGAACTCTGCAGTTATTGAGTCAACAGAGTACTGCTGACCTTTCTGCACTATGCCCTTCAGAACTCAGTGACCCTGCTTTGTTACTTAACATGGTCTGCTAAGGTGGCATTCTATGACAATACCATGCTGATTCACGGAGCTCTTCAGAACGACCCATTCTTTCACAAATGTTTATTAACCTGACTGTATGGCTAGATGCTTGATTTTAAACACCTGTGACGATTGTCCATATAGTGCAAATCCCGGTCTTGTAGATTCTCTCTGCATAACACACGGAAGATGAGGCCTTAATTGTTTATTATGATTATGCAGGTCAGCTCTTAGTTATCTCAAGACAAGACGACTGAAACTTTTAATTGACAGTATAACAGCTTGTGCCATTAACTACTGCAGATAATTAGAAATGCGGCAAACTTCTGGCATTCAAACAGCCAAAATGATCTTATGTTACACTGGTAGTTGTTTCTCCACATTGGCTCCCTGTAGATGTTTGCATCAAGTTCATGTCCTTGGATGCTGCCTTTCAGACCCATTTCAGGAACAGCACCCACCTTCATTCATCAACACCTACAACTCTTTGGTCAGCCAATCAACACTATTTGGAAGGCCCATGAGAAAACGAGCCTAACTCTAAATTTAGAATTTAGTTATCAATGGATTGTTGTTCATCCAGCCTCAGACCTGCTTCATCTTCATCTGTTGGCAATGCCGGATGGTCTTGTATTTTTCATTTTGAAGGAATCTGATCCCAATGGTGTTTTTATTGCACCTGAGTGATTTTCCTATTGGGTTCTTGGAAGGTTTGTACTGTATTGTATAGCTCTTGCTAAGTGACTCTATGAGTGTCATACACTCATGATGTATCTGCCACACCTGTACATCATATTGCACAAAAATGTCTGCTGCATAAACTAATGTATAAGCGATGCAAATGATTTCTGACTGAAACTAAGCTTTATTAGACTAAAACAGGATGTATCTGGCTCTGTCCTCCGGCTTTGACTGTGGTCATTGTAGAGGGGGCTGTTTATTTACCAGCACATGTCCTCATTCAAACCCTATCGAATTAATGCAGATAGATCTATGTAGGAGGACAGAGATATTTAATTTACTTTAATAGGAACAATTCATTCATATTAACTAGGGGAATTTAGACAAAGTTTCTATGGAAACCAGCTGGGATATGATAGCTGTGTAATAATTAGTTTTTAATATATTCAAATTCATCCAATTTAAAATTCAGCCCCAAAAGTGTTATATGTATGTACAGAAATATGTAGGAAATAATATATATCTACAGACATAAAAAGATGAAAAAAGCGGGAATAGAATTAAGTAAATGATTTGGGAATAAAGTAGTGAAGTCCATGGAGTATAACTATACACACTGACATACGTGTATGTATATATATATATATATATATATATACACACACACACAGAGTCTTACATGATTTTAATTTATAGAATGATATATAGAGCAGCTGCTGACAGTAAACTAGGCCAAGGGAGCTATTGAGGACAGACACAGGTCATAATATTCAAATCCACTGATGCTTCCACACAGACAGACGCACATACATGTTCACATCAGAAGCACCAGGAGAATCGGAGAATCCAAACCATTACTCCTCCCCCTGGCCTTGTTTCACTGACAGCCATGGAGACATACACTATGTTATTTTTTAGATATATATTTTTCATATATTGATTTATGCAAATTAAACATTTTAATGTGGTTTGCAGTACCCATTATGAACTGCTGTGCATAAAATAAAGGTTGCTTTCCTTATCATTAAAAATAGTGAAATAGCCAGTTGTCCCTGGCCTACACAACACTTCCCTGTCCCAGATGCCTATCCAAACATTTACATGACCCACATGTCCACCCACATGCCTGCCAGAGTCAGAGGTGGTGGCACCAGTGAGGGGATGGTTGCCCTCCTGGAAGCAGACAGTGTTGGTTGCTTGTTCTGCAGGACTTACACTGTGGGCCTGGGCTTTGGTAAAACATTATATTTTTTGTATTGTTTAGAATAATTGCAAGCATAATTTACAGTACTGGCAATCAATATGCCAGTGATGGACTGGAATCCCCTTTAGGGTGGACCACGTGCCCTGTGCTGTCTAAGGTTGGCTTCAGGTTTTCCATGAACCTAACCATGATATGTGGTTGGAAGACAGATGGATGGATGAATAGATGGAAAAATTATGATGTCGTGTGTTCCCAACACATGAAACAGAATTTTAAGACATTTGTCTTACGTCATCTCAATGAGAAAGTACCCTTGGATGTGATTTGGCTTAACATCAATCCTCTCCAAAGTCCAGTTCTTCACCCTGCGAGACCAGTAAGCACCGCTACTTACATATTCAATGAAGCCCTTTAGACCAGTAAGCACTGCAACTTACATATTCAATGAAGACCTTTAGACCAATGGTGAGGCTTTCATGTTCAGACTGTGGAGGAGGGGTAGGGGGTCCACTACTGTTCACTACACTGTACAACTGGTCAGTGATTACAAAGTAAGCAGCTTATCCACATGTGGAGAGAACTCTAATATTATACTGAATCTCTTTACTATACTCAAGCATCTTTACATTTTTTTTGCCAGTATAACATCCTTTTAACTCTTTGTTCTGTCTCCCATTCTTGGCTGTTACTTCACAGAGCGCTGGCAGTATAGCCATCCAGTCTGTCAAAATAAAAATGTGAGGAATCTAGAGTATACTGATCCAGTTACCTACATCAACCCACCCTCTCGGGGTCTGGACCGCAACGGCAGGACTGCACAATCACACCCGCTCTCTGCACTCTTTGTCAACCATATTCATGTTTATATTTACTTTGCAATTGCATTCGAGGTCTATGGCTCTTAAACCATCTAAAAGGTCTAGTGCTGTTAGAACTGTAGGAGTTCACGTTTCCTGAGTTTGGCTGTCTGATTTATTACCAGCTCCTGAGTGCATGACCCCCGTCCTGCACGTGGAGGATGCACAGGTGAGGATGGACACTGTGAGTTGGTCTCACTGATCACAATGCACCTCAAACTGTAATGCAGATCAGAAACGTTCATCAAGATGAATCCCCAGCCAAACGATGTAAGATGATTCTTTATTGCTCTACTGTATTTTATAAAATGCTGAAAAAACAAATGCACACCGCAAAACACTGCTGATGTTATCCTGCAAACAATTTAAAAAATTAGCTATATTTAACTCACATGAAAACCTAACAAAATAACAACACATAATGGGTTTGTGTTTTCAAGGTACAGCTGGTAATTTTACTAATGGGCATATGTAGATATGACAGCATTTCTGCTGTAGTGAGTCACACAAGTAACAGAACACTCAATCCAAGACATTTCAGCACCCAGAGCAGTAGATGCGTCCACATTAATGCCAAAACAGCTACAAAAAGAACAACATGAGGCATAAAATGTGGATTGATTTGCTCATGCAATTACATAATCACTTACTGCACTTTTGTAAGGGTTATCTTGAAATTTTCCATAAAATATTGCCAAAGGTGAATAAAACCACAACACTGAGGCATCTGAACACAAGAAGGAAAGAGTCGTGCGAGGAGTTGGCTGTGGTTGATGTGGGAGGTTTCAGGTGTCTCCAGTCTGTGCAACAGCAAAATTCAAAATCGCTTTGAAGAGAATGAAGAAGGAACTTTAACAACAGCATATATGTAACATACATCCAGCACACATCAGTGCTTCCATTAATTGCTGGTGCTAATTACCAGCCTACCATCTGAGTCACAGTGAACGATGCCCAAACTAATCATGTCAAACCTATGTTTAGCCTTGAACGTTGAATTTGTAGAAATTAGTATTGAAATTATCAAAAATGCTACAATAAAACATAAATTGAGGTTCCCATGATGCAACAAACCTTCATGAGCAAATAATTATTTACTTGATACCGTCTTCAACCAGCTTTCACAGTAAGATTTATCCATATATAGTACCTCAATTATTCAGCATATCATAAAGGATGATCAACTTTAGGAAACTGTATTTTAAATATTTCTGATAGCAAAATACAATAATTTAAAAATTCTAGTGAATTATTTTCCCTCATTCTAATGACTGAATGCTGTCTTGAGTTGTCATTGGTAGCAGTCTTTAGTAATGAAGCCTTCAGCGTTATTTTTTAGGCTATGTAATGCTAAGGCCACATTGACTGTATAAGAGCACCCAGGAACTATAAACTCAAGGTAGAACAAACTTTAATTCTGTTTTTACCCTGACTAGACCACAGACTTCCCCTTTAGTGCACAAACACTTATATAAGACAGAGATAATAGATTTATAAATGTCAAGGACGAATAAATGCATTCAGGTTTACATGTAATTATGACTTTTTAGCTACAGAGTCGTACCATTAACCTATACCAACTAGCCACCTCTTTCTGAAGAATTCTATAGTAAATATGTTTTTCACAAGACTATATAAAATAAAAAAGTTGTTTTCTGTTATATCTGGAATTTCACAACACTACTAGTGCCTCCCAGTTTTTAGTTAAAAACCTTTTAGGGGGTCTTGCATGTATACTGGTCACATTTATGAAAATAATTTGGAAAACATTCCTCCATTCAAAGTGCAAAGAAAGCCATATACACTTATCGGTGGAGTCCTGGTGTAATTTTTCTTTCAGATGTTTCTTCTTGATTGTCAGGACTATACAAGCCCTGAATGTCAATGAGCTGTCCCCAATACAGTTCTGTGAAACTGTACCTCAGTAAACTTAATTAGCGTCTTATATCACCTTATTCCCAATCACCTTAGCTGGCAAGAGTCCCATATGCTATCTTAAGTGAAAGACTGCAGCACTCAGATAAGAATCCCTTTAGCAATCTTAATGAAGAGAATGGCTTAATTATCACTAATTAACAAAAGACTTAGCACCTTCTGAAACAGGTTACTCAGGGCAAGAGTAAAGACAGCCCAAATAAAGACTTTCCTGTGGTTCATAAAACAGTAGTTTGCATTAGTCAGAGAATGTGCACCCCCACTGCCAGTGCGTGCCAACATCCACGTGGCACCCTAGCTGAGGGAGACCATCAAAGAAAATAAATTATGTTTAAATTTATTGTCATGTTGCTATAAGAGTGTATCAGCTTGGTCACTTCTGAAAAGGTCTCCTCAAATCACCTCAAGGTCTGCAGCCAACCTCCAATATACTTATTTGTATCTAAACCACTAGCACATCAGAGGCCTATACTATGAGGCGGGGTTACTGGCTTATCGGGGTAACTTGTCAGATTTAAGGTAGTCTGGGCAAAATGTAAGTGAACAAATATGAAATCCATTCAAACTGTGGTACCTTAAATCCTACAAGTTACCCTGATAAGCCAGTAACCCAGCTTCGTAGTACAGACCACTGGTTTGGCTAAATAACTCATGAAATCAATTCACTCACATTAAATAGATCAAATAAGTGAGTTGCTGGTAAATTTTAACAAATGTAATGGAGTTGGTGCTGTTAAAGCATGGTTTGGGGACCAAAGCTGTGGACTTACAGTCATTCAACAAAATATGAGTAACTTTTTCATAGAACAAAAGATCATCATCATTATTATTATTATTATTATTATTATTATTATAGTTGCTGTTGTATTAGTGTTCATTTGTATATACTCTAATCTTAAATAGTATTTCTGAGCACATATTCACTTGATGTGCAAATAAATATCTCTGAACATGCTATGACTGTGTGTATTTGGCAGTTCTCTTACAATAAGCAACTAAGCAAACGAGTGAACGCAGAAAACAAAACAGTCGTTTGCCACACAAGATGGAGAGAGTTCTTAATATATAAAGGTATAGAACAGCTGTGGTAAGAGCACCACACAAGCACTCACTTCTTTCATCAAACAACTGATTTTAAGTTGGTCATTAGTAGACTACATACTAAACATATTGTTACCTGAATACAATTGTCATATTTTATAGCACCTACAAAATTAACTGCATTAGCTAAAAGGTATGAGTGATATCGGTTAGCAATGCATGTAGTCAAAGAAAACAGCAGCAGCTGAGGACAGTTTTTGGAAGATTGCACTTAACTTTAAGAGTAACAGAGCACTGAAGTGTCATGCTCTGTACTGTCACTCCTACAAGCCAAAATGGCTTCTTCAAGTCTTTGCAGAAGCATTGAGGCCATATGACACGTTTGTGCTCCTCAGGTTCCTACACTTTCCAAGACATTAATGCTGCATCTATCCAAGGTCTGGGCTCCTGTCAAGTTCAGACCTGGGAGTAGGAAGAGCAGGAGCAAAACGAAGTAGAACAACAATAAGTGTGAAAAGAGAGTGTGTTGTTATGGTGAGTGATGCCTGCTAAAACAGCACTTCCTTTAGAAGGGTCTAGTTTCTTTCTTTAGAATGGGCTGTTCTTAGATCAGTGGCTCAATCCTGAATGTCAAGTGGCTGTCAATCATTCTGCTCCTCACGCAGCATATCGAAATCCTGAAGGATGACATCTTCGGTTGACATGGATATCTTCAGTGTGCTGGACCACCTAAGGGAAGGCAGAGAGAGAAGTCACCTTCTACATCAACTCATCCTCTTGCTGTCTACCTTCCACCTGCATCATTAGTCTTCCAGCCTCCTCCCTTTACTGCCCCCACTGAGAGCTTCGCTCATGTATACACTAATTTATGCCATATTAAAATTAATGAGTTTATTGCCCTTGTAGTAGGGACATGATAATGGCTATTGCCTACTAATTAAGTTACTAACATGCCAACCTTTGCCTATAAATCCATCTTTTACCCGCTTCTCCTGATCAGGGTCACAGAAGGGGCCTGGACCCCATCCCATGCTGCTCCGCACACAGGACAGCGGAGCACCAGCAAGGGGATTCCAGTACATCACAGGGCCTGTACTTTATAGGCAGTTTAGAGATGCTAATTAACCGAACTGCATGCCTTTGGAGTGCAGTATGAAAGTGTCTAGAAGAAACTCGCATAACACAAGGAGAACATTAACAGTCAAACAGAGATGTGAATCCCAGTCCTGCAGATGAACTATTCACTGATAGACACATAAACAAAGAAATAACATCAATTCAGGAACAAACAGATAGATAGATAGATAGATAGATAGATAGATAGATAGATAGATAGATAGATAGATAGATAGATAGATCTGTGAAATGTCTTGGGTAGAAGGTAGTTACCTGAAAAATTTACGCGCTCACCAGTGAATTCCTCATCATGTATTTTTACACTATGCTAAAACAGGAGATGAAGGGACTTCAGCACTTTAACACTATTTATCCTAATTTGAAACACAACATTTAATTTATCACTGGACTGCTACCCTGAGAGATGATCCTACTCAAATCACGTTTTGTCTGAAAAGTACTCCGGCTTTTATGCATAATCCGATTTCACATAAGACAAGAACTGTAACAATAATCAAACCATGTGTACATAAAAATGCATCAGTCAGATATGTGAACCACAGTTATACTCTTGGGCACAATGAGCTCTTTAAACAGGATTGTTCATCAGTCAAAACTAATCAATTCATAGATATTTGATGTGTGCATAACAGCATAGTAGTCAAAGCCGCAGAAAACTACTGGCACAAGATTAATTTTATTCATACATATGAAAAGGATATAAAGCTCATCCAAGTCAAAATCAGAAAGCTGCATGGAAATATGTCCTTTGAAGTAATGCTTCTAACAATTTCAAGAGGGAAGGAATTCAGTGTGAAAAAAAACATCTTTGGCTAGCATTTATGAGCCATATCAATAAAAATGTATAACCATTTCTTTTCTGCTAGCTGACATACTTCTGCATGATATATATCCTTTGACCGCAGCAGTTGTTATACATTATAATTTTGATACCACACTAAAGTTTAATACAATATATCTCAAAGAGCTATGAGGGTCATGCATACCCTCATAGAACTGCACATGGTAACAGATCTATTGATAACACCAAAGATTCCAAACATTATAGTGGACCTGTGGTCTTCCACCTGTTGAAAAAGGTTTGTCTTAAATAATCTATTTATTTTAAGGAGGAAAGGACAAAACATGACAAAAATATTTTATTTGGCCCTCATTTGCATCCCAAGGGGAATAAAATAGGAAACTGTAAAATAGTTCTAATATGAATTCTCATATATGTTTTGAGATGTATACTGGAAGATATATGCATTGTCCTAATGGTATCATATCAGATCCCTGAGAATATGTCCATTACAAATGGAACCTTTAAAAGTCATGCATAAATCATGTATGTCTATGTTTCATGAAAATCATTGTAAATGTGTGAACGTAAGATGAAAAGCCATTGAACAATGTGCTCTTATGGACCACAACCTCTCTCTACCAATGAATGAATGAACGAATGTACAAACAAACAGATAAAAAAAACACAGAGTGATCGAAAAGAGGAACATGTCACTCCTAAACTCTTGTAGAGGGTCAGCTTTTCCTCACTGGTTGTGTTGATGAATCACCTTCCAACCTGCACAAGTAACTAGGACAGGAACTGACACCCAAAACAAATGACTTCCTAGAACAAATTTGTATGCATATCCTGACCTTTATAATCATCAAATTTTTAAGTTTTATGATTTTTAATGTCTTCGACTACATATTATAAATTGTCAGGAGGAAATCAAATGTAATACTGAAAGTACATTCATAAATATTATTACCTTGTAATTTTTTTGTAAGTTTCTTACAAAGATACATCAACTACGTGTTCTAGAAATGGCAACTGATTTAAAACCAACTATATAAAACATTAATGAGAAGACGACACGATAGAAATCCTTAACTTATTTATTTAATGTGAAAGTAATTGGTTCCTGGTACATTAATGAGAACAGAGAGCTCCTCAAACTAATTATTACTGCTTCTCATTTGAGTAAAGGGTCAAATGAAGAGTAAAGTAAGGACATATTTCCGGATGTGAAATAGTTTAGAAATGGATTGCAATTAGGAGGATACAAACATGATCTTATAGATGCAAACTTAAGAGGATGGCAGCCTTCCATTTGAAATGCCACCTAGTTTCTTCTAACTAGAAAATAAACATTGTTCTTATTCTCACAAGCCTCAGTAAGAAGTCAACATGTTTACCTTGAGGGGTGAGGAAATTAGGGTTCAAATCAAGTAAAATTTACAATGAAACAGGTACGGGAAATTTCTTGGAACCAAGTCTTTATCAATGTGAGTATATC
Organism: Mormyrus hasselquistii; assembly: GCA_026779605.1. NCBI lineage: Eukaryota > Metazoa > Chordata > Actinopteri > Osteoglossiformes > Mormyridae > Mormyrus > Mormyrus hasselquistii. The sequence continues at coordinate 12,589,359 of JAODKE010000037.1, forward strand.
TTGCAGAATCAGTAGTGGCACTACTGATGAAAGATATGTATGTTTTACATCCATATTACATATGTATATTTGGTGTTTTTTCCTCAAAAAGAAAAGGATTATGCCGTGTTTTCAACATGCTTTTGATGAGCAGGAACTAAGTGCCACCATTGCATGTCTTTCTGGCTACATTCCATTTTGCTTGTATATCTTTGTTAATGTTATGATGGTTCTTGTACTAGAACTCAACTGAGTTCTGTGACAGAGAAATTTAGATCAAAAAATCAATCAGGTGACAAGCCATAGGACTACATCAAGAAAAATTGTTTTTTTTACATCTGCTAGCAGAGTGATTTGAGCATTTGTTGACAATTATATGGTTTTACGTGCACTTTTCATGAACTGAAAATAATGCACTAAGGACGAACAAAGACTAGCGCTAATTATAGCTATTAATTAAAGAATGAGAGAGTACAACAGTGCCCTGCTCATCCACTCAACGTAATCAGGTTCTCCCCGCCTCCTCAAATCCATTACTGTAGTGTCCAGAGCAAGGCCTCCTTAGCTGTTACCCAGGATATTTGACCTCATTGCTGGCTACTTAAGCTAGAAGAAAATTACAACATATTATACTGTATATATGAGTGACAATATATAATACTGTTATTTACAAAATGAATTTGTACATGCATATTTGTACAAACACTGTCTCTTCCAAATGTGTACCATAAAAGAATAAAATCTAAAATGAAACATTGCATGCAACTTAAAAATTACATTCATTAGAAATAATAAATCTTTGCCTTTTTAAAGCAATTTCTTAATGTGAAAACACTAGCAACTTATGAATAAAATTCAACTAAATTAAACCTGTAGTAACATTTATCTACTTCATTCTTCCATCTGCTTATACAGTACAGAGTCTTAGGACATTCTACGTTCAACTAATGTTTAAAGAGCTATAGGCTCTCATGACCTTCCATAATTCCAAAAATACAAAAATATTAACACAATAAGTAAATCAATCTGTCATTTATCTGTAAAAGCAAAAAACCTCAGAAAAATCAGAGACAAAATGCTATTGATCTTCATAAATTAAACAGGGGGCATAAAATGCATATATATATAATCCTACATACACAGAATACACAGATACATAAATAAACACAGACATATACAAAAGGTTAAAATCACGGCAACCAGAGGATATAATACCTTGTGGTGATTAACAGTTTTTCCTGTCTCAAATAGCATTTGCACTTTCACGCCATAAGCCACTTTAGAAAGTAAAGAAAAAACAGCCAGCAAATGTAAATGAATGGTGTTTGTTAGATGGTCACAGGGGATGAAAACATATGAAAATGTTCCATAACTCATAGCAGCTGTGGGTTTGGCACTAAAAGAGCCCAGGCACATGTAGAAATGGACATAATATCTACTTTCAAATCTTGTGTCTTTGATGTAAAGGAACAATCTTGCTTTCAGTGATCCTGGGGACAATGTTTAGGTCAATGGCCCCATGAGCTCAAATAGGTGCCATATTAAGCAAAAACTGAGTTTCATAGCCTGGAGAATGAAACTCTTCTGGAATAGAATCTTGTTTTGATTTAAAAAGGCCAGTCTGGGTCTGTGCGGTCAGAGTATATCAAGGGTCTTGATAGTGAATAAAGATACTCCACAAGGTGCTCAGTCACATAAAACCTCATTTAAAAAGAATCTGTCATTATCCTTGCAAGGCAAAAAAGTACTGAAAAGATTATTGTCAATAACTGTGAACAATCGTTAATAATTTAAAATCTTCTAACTTCAGGAATGCAATTGCAATTGATTTGTTTGGATCATCAGTAAAGATATATTCCACACTTAAAAAATATTTTTATCATCTTTATCAAGAACGATGAAACACTGACTGCATGCTCATGTAGGCACTGTGCAGCTATGGATCACTTAGCCTGGATTGTGGCTAGGATTAACATGAATATCTGCTATCAACAGGGCATATATTGCTACTGGCCAAGAAAAGATTTTACTGCAAAAGCCAA
>JAODKE010000037.1:12591479-12607383 GCA_026779605.1 Mormyrus hasselquistii
AGACACACACACACATACATACACACATACGAGTTTTCCAGTTCAGTATGCATTTGTGCCGAACTAATGCAGCAAATGTGGAACCTTTGTTCCCCTGAGTAACATTCAGAAAGACGTGGATGAAGCTATGCCGTGATTCATGCATATGTGCAGCCTCATATAATACAATATTTGTGATGCGCAGTTCTAATGTGAAGCTGATGTGAAGCTGATGTGAAGCTGATGTGAAGCTGAAAGCTGCTAATGTGAATACAGTAAACTTTCTAAATGTGCACCTTAATGGATATTTATTTTTATTTACTTGAGAGAATATTTATTTTTTTCATTAGTAGGATATAGGAGTATCGACAGAGACTTTTTACTTAAGAAAGAGATTCATAGTTTTTACCACTGTTTAATAAAGAAAAAAAAAAGCTATTTATGTTTTTTTTGTTTTACCCCCGTTGTGCTAAAAACATACCGGCCGTGACTTCAGAACCAAAACATGTACTGAACCGTGAGTTTTGTCTTTACACCTATTCCATATACATATAATTCAAATTCAAATTCCTCTGTACCAACTACTTCAACAAAATGGCATTAACAAATATTGCTGACAAATCATATTTGGGAGCAAGTATACATTGTATAGTTAAGACAGAAATACCTTGTTGTCTTGATTATCATATGAACCATGACGCCTGTAGAGTACTGCATCACAATCCTCACAGGTTTGAATAGTTCCTCATCCACCTCCACAAGAATGACTCTTAAAACTTTTCATGATTAGTATTTTGTTGAGTAGGAATGGTTCTATATAATGTTTTTCTTATTCCTCTTCGGCTTGATGTGCCTTGTTTGATTGTGCTGTAACAGATAGCCTTGAGAGACATCTGTAGAAAGAGTGGATGATGGGAAGGTGGAGGAATATGTAGCCTGGGGAGATCTGTGAGCTACGTTTGGTGTTTACCAGCACATTTCAAACCCCCCTTGTGGAAGTCCCTTAACGGGTGAAGGAAGTCACGCCAACCTGTGACCATTTCTCAGCAAGCTCTCTGATTTTCACCTCACATTTTATCCTCATGTACTTGTTAAAAACAAGCGGTACTGACAGATTAGACAGAGGACCTGAGAGAGCAGCACGATAGATCTCTTTCTCAGTCTTATCTCCTTAAATGGATGGACTCCACTGACCTCCGTGCCAGGCTCTCATACCTGGGGACTTTCCAGCCCTCCATGGTCAGCTGGCAGCGCTAGTCGCTCCAGGCTCCTGGACATCCTTCACACTGGTATTTGTCTGCAGACGCCAGGAGCTGGGATAGCATTTGTTGCCATGTGGCATACCTGAACCTGGTGGGGAGTATGTGTGTAGGGGGTGGGGCACGGGCCCGGTTGTGGGAATTCACGTGGCTAGTAGTGTATGGCCACCTCCCCCAGATAAACTGGCTTTCAGTGTTTCCGTTTTCACCCTGGCTCCCATTGAACATTTGTCCAAATTAGATGTCATTTTCATAGGCTAGTATTTTGGAGGACAGCATGCAGTGAAATCCACACGGGCGTTTGGAGGAGAAACGCAGCCATCTGGGCATGGAAATGACTGTCTGTCCTGGAACAATCAGGGCCTGGGGGTGAGGTTTCAAACAGTGGGAAATTTGCAGAAACTATTGTTGGGAAGTGTCTGATTTCAGAATTACGCTTGTTATTTGTGTTACTAGCTGCAGTCTAGAACTAATACGTTTTAAAGGTTTCAGCTTCTAGCAAGAGCACTACTATGCAATTTTAGCTTTTATATTGCACAAAGGAACATTTTCATACGCATTCCATTTTTAAAGGAAAGCCACATTGGGGGCAATTCAGTTAAACACATTAAAAGTATTGTTAATAGTTACAGACAATATAATTAAGAGCTGATTTAGTTTAAACAGAACATTCATATCCTCAAAATACATCATCATATATTTATTTGACAGGTAAACCATACTATATGATTTTTGGAAGAAAAATGGTCTAACTCAAATTTATTATGAATTGACCTAAAAACATTTATTCATGAGCCCTTTACTTTTTTTTGAGAGCATAATAATTCTGGACATATTATCATAATTTACTCCAAACTTGTCATGTGTATATACCTGCAGCCTTCAGCCTGTGTAAATTGCTGAATTTCCACCTCTGTCAAAGGCTCCCAAAATGCACTGCTGAGGCAGCAATAATTACCCTTTCACCACAAAAAACACAAGTGCATTACTCCTTTCTGGACGTAAAAGTCTGGCCCTGTCTGGCTCACTCTACTTTGCTGACATTAGCGGTACTGGGCTGTGTACAGCAAAACTCTTCTTAGACCACGAAACTGAATAAGGATGTGCTAGAAACCCAAATTTATGAATTTCAACAGAAAAGAGGAAACTGTTGCTTGAAATGCATCACAAAGGCAGAAAGAGCATTACCTCTATTAAGGCCAATGAGACCACAGCAGGTCACTGAAATTCTTAGGACAGAATTAATGTAAAGATTCTCCAGACTTTGCTGGTTTGCCGTACCTCTACAGCCACCCTCCAGTCCCGCCTCAGAGAGCGGCTCCCTCGCCGAAGGGAGAGAAGCTGAAATGATCCCTCTAAAAAGAAAATAAGCCAGAAAGATGAAGTTAGTCCTTTGACTGGAGTGAGACAGCCAGACGTACCTGGTGCAAATCCAGCGTCATCTGGCAAGAAGCAAGTTACAGATAGAGCCCACTAAGTCTGTCAAATCTATGCTGTGCATGTTGTGAGTTACAGATTATTGGTAATGTTTTAAAATCACAGCTACTGAGAAACCTGCTCATCTGTAATTCTGAGGTAGAGCAGTGTAACAGAATAGGTACCAAGATTTTCTTTTTGCACTGTCAGAGTGTATGTGACCAATTTTTGTGTTTTGCCTGATCAATTGTTAAAGCAAGGCTGTCGCGGGGAAGGAAAGAGCAGTAGACATTTCTGCATTCAGCTATATGGTCTGAGAGAAATCCAACTGAATATGAAGCATGGTCGCTTGGTGCTTGATATAGGGTCCATCATCTCTGTCCGGATGTATCCACATCTTTCTGTGCACTCATAAATGCAAAAAAAGTCCTGCAATAATGAATAATAATAATAAAATGTTCCTCTTTTCTTTTTTGTTGTGTGGGGAGGCGGACCTGAGATACAGTAACCAAGCTTGCTAGGTACTGCTGTGTGGAGTCATACCTGAATTGGTCAGTCTTGGGTTACAGTGCAGCTTTGTGCTTAGATTCCCATGGTAGACTTTTCTGTCCTGGTGAATATTTCATGGCGTAATTAAATAATTAAAGCTTTGTTTAAAGCCCAGGCGGTATGTGTGCCGAAGGTAACTGTCTCTTATCAGCTGAGACAGATCGTCTGTCTGTGTTCTTGCATCCCTATTGTTGGATCACTTCCTGAACCCAAACAGTCATGAGCCCTTTACCTGTCTCATGTAGCACAGAGTGGATACGGGGAAAAACCTAACCTGTAAGTGTATATCTTCAGCTTTGAGTGTCTACTGTGGATCATTATTATGGATCAATATCGCCGTGGCTAAGATATCTCGGGTCCAGTTTGGAACTTGAAAGTAAAAATAAATTTTAAAGAAAAATACAATGTAGTAACAGTATGAGGTGCTCATGCACACAAAAGGGGCATTTTGCAGGTCCTACAATGATCAAATAACAAAAATAGGTAATGTGATGAAGTCGAGCACAGAAATGGTGCTAATTAAAGTAATACTATTGTTCAGGACATATCAGGGAGAGCTGGGGCAAAGCAGACTCTGGTTTCAAAGTCTACATCACCACAAGGCATTTCTGTGAGTGACAGGTGTAATTTTGCAAATTATTTTTGTGGATATTGAGACAGCCTACCTGGGACAAAGGGTCATTCAGTATGGCTCACTCTGACACAATACACATGTTTTTGAAAAAAAAGGGAATTTATATCCATATAAGATTTTTTACATGTGAAATTCACTCGTGTTAGTATTAGAAAGAGACCAGTTGTAAATTAATATCAGCGTCAACAAGTTCCTTATTCATTACAAGACTTTAGGTGTTTCGAGGTATTATGAGGTCATTGGATTACAAATGAAAGTCAAATTCAAATGCATTTTACCTGACTCTGATGCCTGTCCATACGTCTCTGAAGTGACACTGGGATGTTTACCTGACTATCATCTTCCACCGATCCTGTATTGTAACACCACAAACAAGAAAACCTTACTTACTGCTGGACAGAGCAAATAACAGTCTTCACAGTCAAACCTGGCTATTTGCTTTTATTAGGAAGGAAGGCTCCTTCTTCTCCAACACCTACCTATGGGCCAGAGACACCATTGTTATTTCCATGTCTTCACTTTAATCACATATTTTAACCCTAAAGAATTCATTTTGTCTCTCCATTTTCACTTAGGATCTATTTTGGCTTTGTTTCACCTACAGCATGCATGTCTTTCCACATCCACCATCCTCCATATTCACAATTCTGTCATCAACCTTCTCTCTTCCATTCTTCTTTAGTTTGAAAATACATAAAACGTCATTCATATGTGAATGAAACTGAGGCATGCTTTGTGACCATGTGACTCTAGGCTACTGATTACGGAAACCAAAGTGGAATGACAGGCCATTGCTAATGTTTAAACTTGTAAGTCATTTGGCCTCTGTTGGGCTTCTGTTGAAGCTTAACTTCAAGTCTAACTTGATATAGGTTAACAGCCTAGTCTTACCATTGTATAATTGGTTTCCGTTGTCGATGGAGATAGGACTACTGAAGGGATGGTTGTTTGCATTATTGTCCTGTAGCTGCGGGGATGGAGAGGGGGGGGCAGAATCCACCCTCCCCGCTTGGTTCATGTTAGAGTTGAATCCTGTGGAAACATGAGATATAAACCCCATTCAGTCAGAATTCCAGAACACAAACTCAACGTGATGAGAACCTATGAACAAAGAGCAGTCAAGTCATTTATTGTGTAAATTTTACAAAAATAGGTTCAACTCCCGCCCCCCTCACACCAGTGTTCTCAATTATAAAGTCTACCACTCAGATTACCACAGACATGCCCCCCACAATGACAGACCTAATTTTAACTCTTCTCATATCGCCCACCACCGTAGGACTGAGATGTTCTTGCCAATGCTAGCAGAACACTATGTCACACCTGGCAATTCAATGCTGGCGTTGCACATGGAGCATGACGCCTACTTCCAGCTACATTAATAGGATCATATCCCTCCCCTTACAGTATAAATCATGCAAAAACAACGGTAATGTTTTGCAGGGGAGTTGGAAAGTAGGATATACGGTTAAGCCACTGTACTGCAACTCTGCTCACTGATATTGTATCGTCAGCAACAGCGAAGCCGGCCCTCTCCTTTGGCACACAGTTCTTTTGTTGAGTAATTGTTTTCAACAAATTAATTATTTTATCCATTTATAGTAACATAATGGTCCCGGGGCATCTTGGCGGATGTTCATCAACATAACCAGGGGTCCATCCTGAGTAATGATTTAAATGAATCTTTAGGACATTCAAGGCTACAAGCTCTCCAGGAACACTGTCGTTAAGCCATAAAACAGATTCACGGTAGGTACGTTATACACATAAAGGTGTCATTTGGTGCTGTAACCTCATCAATCAGAATCAGTTGCATCCCGTCTTAGGGAAGGTGTTATTAATGTGTGGGGACAGGGAGGATCCCTCCTTACCTCCAGCTCAGGCGGGAACATGTATCACCCTAAACACAAATTTATACACTGCTAAGCGCTCAGCAAAGCAGAAAGAATCTTTCCACAGACTCAATCTCTTACTGTTTTTCATTCAGCATCACTCTTGCTGGCTTTATTTCCTTTGAACTTTCAAACACGATAGGAACGATGAGTACAAATAAGATCTGGCCCCAACAACCCCCTAGGGAGCTTGGGAGTGAAGACAGGGGTGCTGCAGCTTTGCTGCTAGCGGATTATCACTCACTCTGAATTCATCCAATGTCCCCATTCTCCCATTGTTCAGCGCAAAGAGTACGTCCAGTTCAGATACTCACTTATCTTAGAGAGGATCATAAAATGTAAGAAGACACCCATAATAAATGACAACTGAAGCATCTACCCCAAAATCAAAAATGCATACCGTTTAACAATAATGTAACATTTAGCAAATATGTACATCGCATAGTGCAATAAGACATAACAGGGAATACCATATGAATGTTGAATTTTAATGATTACCCGAAAGTGAGCCCTTATCACCTTCTAGCCCGCCACACCCCTCATTGACAGAGCTACAACCTCGGAAAAACGGAATGTTCAAACCATCTACTGTGACAAAGTGCAACTACATACTGGCATTTACTGCCAGTTACTCTGGGACATTCTATCAGGGGTTGCAGGGGGGTACCCTGGCACCTATCCCAGGTAGCATAGGGCATATGGCTGGGGTAGACCTTGGGCGGGATGCCAGTCCATTTAAGGGCACATACACTGACACACTCAACTGTACTCTATGGCCGATTTAGTGACACAAATTACTACATTTTGAACTGTTAAGGGAAACCACAGCAAGATGGGTTAAACATGCAGATTCCAGGCAGAAAGAGCAGAGCTGGAACGGCCTCATATCAATGGAAGTTAATTAATGAAGAGATAATCTGTATGTTCATGGAAGAGATTCAGCAATATAAGAGTTAATCGGGTGTGGCATGTAGACGTTTAAGCAGTTAGTCCAAAACCCCAAGGATAAGGAGTGTTAAGCATGTCATGCCGCTCAAAAGCCCATGACATCAAGAAATATCAGCACTGCCAATAAAACAGCACAATTAATAATTGCAGAGCGTTATTATGTTGATTCATTTGCTACCTTGGAGAATTTGGAGGTTTTCCTAAAGCAAAGACAAAAATAAATTGTTTCGGTTTTATATAAAGGTATATAAAGTGTTTTATACAAAAATGCCAACAGTGGCTAACTCAATTTGTAACATTCTTTTATCACTGGGTAGTATTAAACTATAAATCTCTCATAAATACGACCTGATAGAACCATACTAACACAAAACCACCACCATAATGACAGCGATAACAATGACTGAGCATTGTTTTTTATACACTTATTTAACATCATTTAACTTTGATCTTAGATCTCAATTACAAAACATCACTGCCAAACCACCAGACTGCATTGCTTCTGAAAAAATTAGATTGATCACAGGATTCAAGGTAGAACTCACTGACCAGTGTCACGGATCTTCCTGCTGTTAGCTGACTTCCTTAGCAAGCTGCGTGGGGTGCTGAAGATGGCAGAGAGCTCATCCAGGGGGCTAGAGAGGGGGCGGGCATAATTTGGATTGAAGAGCAGCGGGGACGAGCAGCAGGAATGCGCCCGCCTGGAATCTGACTGGGCTTTCTTCACAGGCGAGTAGGGGGTCTTTCCGATCCCGGGGGGGGCTTCTGCTGAACCATACCTGACCTTCTGAGACCCAGAAGAAGCATTAGCCACTGAGGCCATCTGAGTCAGTACTGGACCACTGGTCTCAGAGGGGAAAGGAGCATAAGATGGGGTCTTGTAAGGTGGAGGAAGTTTGGCAGGGGGGGGACATGTAAGAGGTGGTGACAGAGGTGTAACGCACTTGTCCTGTATCGCTGTAATGGTGCACAATGAGTCAGCTCTCTGCCTGGTGCATTTGGGTGACAGGGGGCTGCCCCCATCTGCTTGGCTTGAGTAATTCAGGTTTGTTTCTAGCATGGGCAACATCTTTACTTCAAGCGGAGTGAGAGGGGACTCATCTAAGGCTGACGAGTAGGGCACCTGGGGTGGAGGGAATATTAAAAGTGGTGGCCTATGAGGAAGCAAGTTAGGAAAGGGGGATGGAACATCTCTGGTTCCACTCTTGGAGTTGGGTGTGCCCCCCAAGCACTGGAGTGAACTGCTTTCAGTTGCTATTGGAGTTTTGATCCCTGTGTTTGCTGGGGATGACGGCCCATCGGGTGTGGTTGGTGCAGCCATCATTGTCACAGTTTCCCCCTCAGGCTTTGAGTACTTCATCTCCTCATAAACAGCCTCATACTGATCAGGGCAGTTTGCATCAAAGAAGCCTGTGATCCTAGGGTTCCCCAGCATCTCAATGTAGACATCTTCCTCTGGGGAATGGTTGAGGCTGACCGTGGGACAACTCAGTCCATCCGCAGTGACCCCTTGCTGGGGAAACCCCAAACCTTGTGACCCTTTGGAAATGCAGGCTAGCTTCATTTCCACAGAACGTGGTGACAGTATCTCCTCAAAGGACCCAGTCAGTTTAGTGTTAGGGCTCCTTATCGGCTTAGGCGGAGGGATTTTCTTGGTTGTGCTGTAGTCTTCACTGTGAGGACGTGGCTTTGAATACTCTGTGGCAAAGTCAAAAGAATAACAGTTACTAAACATGATTCTGAGCTGGGCATTCAGTGAAGTACAAATAAAATTAACCTGACTGAAAACTCAACATCAAATAAAAAATCTTTTCATATCCAACAGTCTGGTTACTATAGGTTACTAGAGGGAAAGGGAAGAGTTGTAGATGCTACACCCTTCAGCAAACACTGACCATCAAGTGTGTTCTGGGGACAGATGGACAGGGGGGCACTGACAGCCTCAATGGAGGTGCTCAGCCTGGTGTTGGGGTCTCTCTTTGGTTTGGGAGGAGGCTGTTTCCTTGGAGATGACAGGCAACTGCCGCTTCCTCCTCCTTCTGTCTGCTGGGATGGGGGCTTGATTGATAACCCAGCAACAGAATGTACCAAGCTGTCTCCGGCTAGGGGTAGGGGCACAGAGCTGGAGCAGAAGTTCTTCAGAATACGACTCCTCTCTGTGCTGTCTTCGCTGACCTTCACACTCTTGTTTGCATCCCTGGGAGAGCAAAATAATACCCATATGCATTATTCAAATGGCAACAATGAGACTGTTCATGTGGACATAATTGAATCTCTCTTTCCCCCTTTTTTCTCTTTTATCTTGCATAAACAACAAATCTCTCTCCCATGTAACACAAAGCTGCTAGCGTAGACCTAGATGTAACATATCTGTAGAAGATGTGTTTATGGATTGTTTGGGTAAATTTCCATATAGAATTTGATATTCATTCATTTGCTTCTCATGATCATATATTACATATATAATCAATAATCATATTCGTATTAAGAACATAAATTTACAAACGAGAGGAGGCCATTCGGCTCATCAAGCTCAATTGGGGAGAACCTAACTAATAACTCAGAATTGTTAAAATCTTATCTAGCTCTGATTTAAAGGGTATTCGCTCCCGTTACACTAGCTGGAAGCCTATTCCATACTCTAACTACATACTGTGTGAAGAAGTGCTTCCTCAAAGTTAATGTAAAAAGTTTCACTTATGGCCACGTGTTCTAGTATTTAAACTAATATTGAAATAGCAATTTGGCTGATCAGCAACCAGACCCGTTAGAATCTTATATACCTGGATCATGTCCCCCCTTAGTCTCCTTTGCTCGAGGCTAAACAGATTCAGCTCAGGTAACCTCTCTTCATAAGACATTCCTCTAAGACCAAGAATCATTCTCGTAGCCCTCTGTCGCACCCTTTCCAAGGCAGCATTGTCCTTCTTAATGTACGGTGACCAAACCTGCACACAATATTCTTGGTGGGGTCTTACCAAGGAATTATATAATCGCAGCATCACTTCCCAGTGATCGAAATATTGAAAACATTCATTCATGAACAAGGTGCCAAAATCAAATGATCGTTGATTAATTTAATCAACTTCCTATTGTAATGTAACATGCAATCTCTAGTTTCATATCTGCCTTTTAATCTAGGAGCACCTTCTGTCATTTTTAAACCAAAAGAGACAGAGGACAGCTTTGATTTAGCTCTCTGCACCACTGCATGTCAGCTTCTGATTTCAGATCCCAGGATAAAACAAAAAAACTTGAGTGAGTTGTGAGTCTGGACGAATGATCGCTGTTGTGTTTGAGTTCATCGATATGTGAGCAACACTGATGGCATTTTGCCCTCAACTGACCCCAACACCATTCTATGACAGTCACCCCCCACTGCCCCTTCCTGTTCATCCCGTGGCTGCCTTGGCAGATGTCTCCTCTCTTTTGCCACAAAAAACAGACATGGAAGAGAGAAGCTCAATGGATAATTTGCTTATACCTCAATGTTTAATTGCATTTTCTCCAGCACAGCTGCCTCATTAAACTGAAGCACCTCCTAGCTAATTAACAGGAATATCTAACTAGAGAAACAAACATAGATATGTCGAGGCTTCGTACTTCTTACTATACAATTAATTAAACAGATTAAATGTTATGTGACGACGTCTGTTCAATTAGGGTGATATGTCAAAGACGAAATGCATTGACATGGAAACCTTAACTGTAACAGAGAAGCAATATGTAGTTCATTATCAATGAATCAATCAATGGACAAATTATGAAAATAAACAAACAAAAAAATAAATAAGTTAAATATTGAAACTAATTGTCTAGATGATGCTGTTCAAGAAACTTCATCAGCTCATATTTCAAAGTACCAGATAAAAAAAAATGATTTGATGGGAATAAATACCTACATTTGCACAGTATACTTATAGTTATGTTATTTATCTCTCTTTTGAGATCAATGGCATATTTACAGTAAATGAAAGACTGTGTTGTGAAGTGAACTGAAGGTTCTTTCTGTTCCTTTTGTTAATCCCTTATAGGAAATGGGTGTGTGTTCAGGATCTGTGCTTAGTTCAGCAAAGGACATAAGCACGCAAGCACATTCTCTCACAAACACACACACACACACACACACACACACACACACACACACACACACCCAAGGATATAACAGTGAACAGTCCTGGCCTGGAAGCAGTAAATGTTTGTCAGGCAATTGTGTTCCACTGGCTGCATCAAGAGGAAAAAAACAACTATCACTTGCATCTAGGCCAGTCATCTGATAATACCCGAGTAGACGCAGCTGACTGAGTAGACGAGATATACTCACATGTCGGATTGGGGGAAGAGATAATTTAGTGGCACATTGTTTCAGAGCACCGTCAACTGAAAAGATATTGTTTAGGGGGCTAATGCAAAAACGCCACTTAACAATATGTGTAACAGAAGTACTTTGTAGTGCCCAGTGACATATTGTCCAGGGCAGGGTGGGCAGTCCTATCCGCAAAGGGCCGGTGTGTGTGCAGCTTTATGGGGGTAATCTTTAGGTCAACTGTTCAAACCCAGGTGTGAGAATTCTTCAGCCAATCAGTCCTCTAGTTAGGGAGTTGCAGAAAAAACCCATGCACACACCGGCCCTTTCTGGGTAAGATTGCCCACCCCTGGTCTAGGGCTTCATACTGTACACCTACACGGTCCTTGTGTCATTGTCAGCTGTCTAATGACAAGTCCTTGGCACAAAGTGTCCACATTTATTCTTTAATTCTTCTAAAACGTCAGCCAAGAGGGTCGGAAGAGGAGTCATAGATACCCCGTGTTATTTTTTATATGTCTTTGCTTCTGAGTCATACATTACCTTTTAAATAAATGCAGTCCATTTTTACCATTTACCTTTTGTGTATTGAATTTTTTTAAAATTTTATGGAAAAAAAAACTGAAGAAGTCTTTTTGTATGAGATAGTGTGTTGTCACGTGTTTGTCATTTTATAAAACTTGTACCTCTTTACCTGTGTATATGGCAAATGAAGTTAGAATTCAATTTAATTCAATTCAAAGTAGGTCTTGATCTTGTCCACTGGTGATTGCTAGTGTTCAGTCATCATGCAGTTAAGCACAGCATCAACTGAATGCTCATTTATTTAGTTTGGTTAGTTACCTTGTATGCATCTCCCTGGCCTTTTCCACTAACTCCTGTGGGTTCACAAGGTGCAGGCTGGCGAGCTGCTTGCGAAGGCCACTCATCTTATAGGCAACATGGCTCTGGCTAACGGGGCTGTCGTACGCCATCTGGCTCTGCTCCTCCGACCCGCATGAGAGGTTCTGGGAGCCGCCAGTGCTCCTCTGGTGGACCAGTGCCCTGCACTGCATGCGCTTTCGGGCCAGCCAGCCACGCACCACTGCCATGGCAACAGGCATAGTTATTACATGAAAGACACATAAGAAAACACATCACACAGCAACACAGAACCAGCTGCACACCACTGCCATGGCAACAGGCATAGTTATTACATGCTTCAGACATGAAAAAAATGCACCTAGCTGCACTGTACTATTCCTAAATAACTTTACACGACATAATATAATGGAACAGCACAGAAAGCAGTGCGAAAAGCTGGGACAGTAAAAGAAGAAACTGGTTCTGGAATTTTGAAACTAAATACAATATTAATATGTTATGGTTAAACACTGTGGATCCATGGAAAAGTAATAACGATTAATTTTCACTATGACATCATCTAAGACATGGCAATTTACTTCTACAATTTTTACTACACAAACATACAACTTGCTATTACAGTAGACATTTCAATCAATGTTTAATATTTTCCATTTCATGGAAAACAAAATAAAAGCCTGAATAAAAGGGGTACATATTACATATTAGAGGAAAAGTGACAGATAATATGAATAGATTCAGCCCAGCTTCAGAGGGAGATATTTAACATGTGAAATGCTTAATTGCGTTGTTTGAATATCGTTATGTTCCGTTACTAGAAATACATTAATTTCCCTTTAATGAGGCAGCCAGCATATGGCTGACTGACGCAATGCTTAGCAGAGCATCTCAGTGCATAGGATGTACTGTAATCGGATTGGTCCTTAATTAAAAAAAATAATCAAATCAATTAAGAGATGTTACCTTTTTGGCACGTTATGATCCTTCTTTGCGTCTGGTGGCACTGGTCATCAAGCTGCTTGGCTTGCCAGAACTTTAGGAACACCTTGGTCTGACCGATCTGGAAAGTGCAGAGACACCATCAGTGCCCTCATGATTTATGGTTTATCTTCTAAAATAAACTGGAAAACATGGATAGCAACTAAAACAGCATTTGAGTTTGGAAAATCAAAAAGGAAAAAAAACTGGCATACTTCACAAGAACATAATTAAGTTTAATGAGATTTTCAATCACATTTCTCATTTCCATTGTATGCCACACCTGTGCTGATTTGTATGTGACTTCCAAGTAAAAGACAACACTCTGTAAGTTGTGAAATGAGACCAAAGTGCTGTTTCTACCGAAACTTACCTCGTGCAAATGTCCCAGAGAAAAGAACTGTCATTTGGCCATGAGTGAACTCCATAAACATAATTATAAAGTTAATGAGAATGAGGCATGAGCTTTATTAGCCAGCCCTATGAGACAGAAAGCCAACAGGCCAAGCAAAAAAAACATTTAGATATCAGTAATATCTTCAGAGGAGGGACATGCTTATATATCCTCCATCTTAGGAATTGAGAGTGTCATATCCCGACACACCATCTCTGTGTCGACACTTTCCCTTTGCCCCTCAGCTCAGGGGCTGCCAAGGCTGCTGAATTGGCGTTGCGAACACCATTGTACAAGCATGCACCTTTCACACTTTGACATCCCATTCGTCTTCCTGCCGCTCATTTGACCTTGTGTGCAAATGCATGTGTGTGGTAGGTTTTCAGGGGTTAAGGAATCGTGTCTCAGAACATTCTCTGGGGCTTTTACAGAAAAAAAGCAAGAGCCACAGGAACCTGGGGGAAGCCAGAAAGGATTATGTACGCCGCTATATATACAGGATGCCTCTGAATAATAGGATAATATCTGGCAAGAGAGTAAGTGAAATCAAAAACAATAATAATAACAACAAAAACATATTTTCAGTGTTGGGCATGGTTGGAAGAAACAAAATCTTGGTCTGGATTTGTAGTTTCTGGACCTGAAATGCCCAATGCTGAATATTTTCATTCCAATTTGGTGTTTATCAGAGAAAGGAAATGCTCAAAATTCTCTTGCATTTACGTCAGCTTCCTTTATTCTAGCTGAAGGATCTTGGGGTACTATGGGCAACCCTGTAATACCGTAAGGAATCTTCTTTGCCCCAAGTGACGACATCCTGCTGGGTCAGGGTTTTCAATGTCAGCTTGGCAGACAGCTTGGACGGAGGGAACAGACCCTGCGTGTGTCTGTGTTTCTGTGCAGCTTCGCGAGTGTGTGTATAAGACAAGGGGAAGGATTACGAAGGGAGTCTTTGCACAGTTACTGCAGCAAGAGAAAGGAGATTACAATCATGTAGCACGAGACACTGATTTCCCCAGCTACCCTCACACACAGATAAACACAGGGCTAACTTATCGCTCCCTGGGACAGAGGGACTGAGCCCTAGATAACGACGATAACTGCGGAGTGTGAAGCAAATGTGTGAAGCTGAAAAGGCTTCAACATATTAAATGACATTAAAGTCACAATCCCATGTCTTTAAACCACCTAATGTGCTTTGGATATCATAAAATAAAAAGGATTTCATGTGTGTAGGTTGCACATTTATGTGTTAATGGTTATTCAGAACTCCAATATGAAAGAACTCTCAGTATGAAAACTGTACTAGATCTAACTACATTCTGACTCATTTACACCAAGTGATGCTAATTTTTAATGGCTGCCAGCCTGGATAACTGCTTCCGGAGAAAGATGCATGAGCGAGTGCCAATAACAAGTAGTGTGTCACTGTTTATGGTGCATTGGCGAATGCCACTAAATGCTTTCCATAGCCTGACATACGCTGGATGGGCTTTACAGCCGCTGTAACATCTTGATCACTGATAACTCACTACTGCACCACATCATTGAGTTTTTACCAATGCAGCTCTTGGGTGGGTACCATTTTTTTTTTCTCCAAACCCAAAGAAATAAAATTTTATTTTATTATTTACAGACTCTCCAGCAATAAATAAATATTTTATTAGGAGTGGAATATCAGCATGTGAATTTTACACAACCCTTGTATTAAACAGGGGATAAAATGTGCTCCCACCTGCGTTATAAAATATGGATCTTATAGTCTGAAATTGTCAATGTTCTATATATTCTAGCATGACTATTACTTTTTCCCTGTAAAAATGTGATTTATACATTTTGTCTATATATTCTTAAGATATCAGTCTTTCCCTGCATATGAAAAAGAAACAAAACAAATAATAAAGAAAAAAAAGATTTTAACCACAAACTAAGCACTTCAGTTAAGGATGGACCTTCTGCCAAATGTACATCATTTGGAGGGAGAAGGGTTAAAGGTCACAAACCTTCCATCCCTTGAGCTTGCAGTGCTGTAGAACATGGCGACACTTCTCCTCCACAGAAGGAATTCTCTTGTCTTTTAGAATGGTGGCAGCCAAATCCTGGTATCTACGGTGGCACAGGAAATAATCAGTCTGTTTGAATGGAAACCATTTTCACAAAGGCTTTTTGTATCTGACAGACTCGATCGGTCCGACACACAAAAGGGCAGCTGAGCTGGTTGAATAAACAAGTCACATGACATTATTTATTGCTATGCCGAACTGAAGCTCTTGATGTGTTTCTTAATTCACTTTCTTCGCTTTTTGGATGATAATCTGTTTCCCAACCCAGTCCTCGGGAACCCCAGACAGTCCGTGTTTTTGTTCCATCCAACAAAACTTTGGACTGTTTGAGGGTCCCTGGGGACCGGATTGGGATGCGCAGCTCTAAGGCATAAAAAAGACAAAACAGTTAAATAAAATAATCAAGCATTTTGGATATGGGATGCGTTTTGACACTGCTAACAGTTCTGACCTAGATAGTGACCCTTTATCTTCTCTCTACCATTTTTCTTCGAGATTCTAGAACAGTGGTTCTCAACCTGCGGCCCGTCACAAATGCAAATGCTGCCCGCGATGCTGACCATGTAAAAAAAAATAAAAATAAATTAAAAATAAATAAAATAATAATAAATGTATCCCATTA
>JAODKE010000037.1:12620510-12635681 GCA_026779605.1 Mormyrus hasselquistii
TTATTGACACTTTACAGCCTTGCTTTACCTACTCAGATGGGATTAATAAGACCATAGACTCCACTTGAAATGTTATTGGTATGAAGCACAATAGATAGTGGTTTATGTAGGACATTGGTACTGAATACAAAGAGTGGAATTGTCCACTACAGAAAAGAGTTGTATGGGTCCATCACTAACATAAAAAATTGGGTTCACTAATGCTGCGACTCACTAAACAGACCAATTGAGACAACAACAATTTGAGTTATTCCCCAATGATGCAAAATTCACGCTTGTCCTCTCAAGTTGTCATAGCCTAACCTTGTTGAAACTGTCAGTGTTTCTCTGGTGACTTATTATGGTTTATTGAGAATAAAAGAGTGATTGATCAGGGAAGGGGATATGGTTTGAGAAACTTTGAGAAGAAATTTGTTACTCATCCAAGTCTTAAATGAGGGACTGATTTTGTACTGTTGAGTAAGGTTACAAAGATGACTGACTGACACGGGCGAATCGGATGTTGTATGATGTATGATAATTGGCTAATTCCAGCCAATCGAGTAAACGCTACAGTTTGAAGTCACTTCAGGTGCACTGCTGTTTATGCAAGGTGTAAGAGCTTTTTAAATGTCCTAAGCTTTTTATATGTTCTCGGAAGGGGGCATTCAGTCCTCCATCACCAGTCACGCAAAACCATCTTGGAGATTGACATCACCTCCTCTCTCTCTGCTTAGCGATCCACAGGGGAGCTTGTGTCAGCATTTCTCTCCTTCAGACAGCCTGTGATTTAGAGCAGTGCCATAGTGCTGCTGGTAAGATGGTCAGGAAGCACCCACACAAGCACTATCGTGTGTCTCAGCTACAGGAAGCGGGTGCTAAAGAGAGACACGGGGAACATACACGTCACGGGAGGAAATGATTAAGAGGCCGTAGATCCCTGGTAAGAAAAACGAAGGCAGCGATGATCCTGCTGGTAATCTCAGGTACCTACTCCAGCACTGTGGGCTGGGATCAGAGCTTATCATCCTCCTAGCTCTTCTTAGAGTGGATTTAAATGATGAAACAAAGAACATATTGACTCCCTTTCCACTTCTGAACAGAATTACAAAGAGTCGAATATTTAATCTGGGTTTATTCTTGCTTATTCCGGTTTTATGTGAAAGTCATAGCAAGGCACTTTTATTCCGAGGAAAATCCAAAAAGCACACAGAGGGCTGGGTCTCCACAGGGACCCACCCACAGCTCGGCAGGACTGACAGTAACTGTAAGTCTTCTGCACATGGACACTAAGTGACATATTGTGTGCATATTCTCCAAGTTTCTCTTTTCTTCTGTTTTTTGGGAGGTGGTTGTGAGCAGGGTGTGACGTGGGATTGGCCATTTTGCACAGGGACCCAACCAGTCACAGTTTTTAAAAATTAAGAAACCACTGGTATCTGCAAGGCACTATTGAGTATGTACCAGGCCTGACTTATGCATTTCCTAGATAGCCTGTGCAAAATTCTTTGTAGCCTCCGGGCTCAGCTGTGGAAAAAAAAAATCACTCGCTCAGCACTCGAGCCTTCCTACTGGAGGAGGTGAGCACGTTCCCAACAGGCTGTCAAAACCACATCAAGGTCTGTCTCTCAGGCAGAGCAATACTCAGATGTCTTCCGAAAGCGCAATTACATGCTTTGTTGCAAAGAAGACTATGGATATAATTCTTAGAAATATAACTGTAGGCTTTGCTGTGAAGGTTTCTGGGTAGGATGTGTTTGAGCAGAATTACATGCTTTTAAAAACGTGTGTTTATGTGGTAGTGAAATTGCTAACAGAGCACTAATCTGGACATGAAATTGAACAGGGTGACTAAAAAAGATTAAGGAACTGCACACACTTCTGGATCATCGCAAACCCAGTGAGCTGAAAAAACCTCAAATGTAGGTTTGTAGTAAACAAGCTAAAATATCTGAGTGCTCCTATATATACCTATCAGTGATGAAATGATCATTTTGAGCTGGTGAGATGCAGAATTTTGGAGGTTTACTGATGTATAATAATTCAGTTTTTAATTAAATAGCTTCCTGGTTCCCTCCATCTATCCATTTTGTGTGACTGCTTGTCCTATTCAGGCTCGCAAGGGTCCAGAACCCATCCTGGAGGCTATGGGCACAAAGCAGGAAACAACCCAGGATGGGGCGTCAACCCATCGCAGGGCAGTTTCCTGGTTGTTTAGTAGATACTTCTTCCTGAAGCAATATAGAAGACTTAGAATTGCACACTTTGCATAATTACTCAACTGGCAATTTAATGAAGCAACTCAGAGTAATCATCTTGGTTAAAGTTACAAGACTATTTCATAACTGACAATACTGCCATCTGGGGGGCGGAACTAAGGAATATGATTCTCACAGTGGTAAAGGTGTACGAACATTAGAATAGAAGTAGTATTGACAGGTAAATGAGTTGAGGAGCATAGAGAGAATAATGGATCACACTTCTGAGCAAGGTTTATAAAAATAATGATTAAAAGTTCATTAGATGGAAAAACATGGGTGACAAAAAATAAGTTGTTTACTTTTTTTCCCTTCTGACCTTTTGCGGTTATTTAATTACAGAACAGGTTGGATAATCAGTGTTCGGGGGGGGGGGGAGAGTCTTTACCTGTTCAAAACTATTCTTCTGGAAATCTTCAAAACCGAAAATGTCCAAAATATCAATTTCGAGTCCAGAATTACTGCAAAACAGGGATGCAAAAAAAGCTTAGAACAGTATCAGCACATGAGTCAGAGAGAAATACAACTTTATTATTTATTGGGTGGGAGCTGATATGGGAAACGCAGCCTGAGGGTGGAGAGAACAGAGAGTCCGTGAGACGCTACCTTAGGGCACATGGATTCAGAGCATCGTCCATCCATCCATCCATCCATCCATCCATCTATCTATCTATCTATCAGATTCTGCATCATCAGAAACCAATGGCTTCAAATCATACCAAACACAACGTGTCCATTGTTAATTAAAAATCAGTTCAAAGTAGCCAGACCTTGTTCTTTAACAATGATAAACCTAAACACATTCTTATATAATGATAGAAATGTATGTTGTGCATGAATTATTGTAAAATAATAATTGCACAAAAATTTGATGAAAGGCTGTGTGATCAGGTGTGCTGAGAACAGTGGCCTGTACTATGAAGCGAAGTTACTGGCGTATCGGGGTAACTTGTCGGATTTAAGGTAGTCTGGGCAAAATGTAACTCAGCAAATATAAAGTCCATTTGAACTGTGGTACCTTAAATCCGAGAAGTTACCTCGATAAGTTAGTAACCTCGCTTCATAGTACATGCCACAAGTGGCTATTGGTTTATTATTATTATTGTTACTATTATTATAATTGGTGTAAATAATAATAGTAATAATAATAACAATAATAATATATTTTGATAGTTATTTCCCTTCAGGTGCACTTTGTTCACATTCAGCGTAAGACATTGCTTAATAGCTTTTATTATTTCTATTTTTAGAAAATGCTGTGATGCATACACCGTTTTGACCACAAAACGAATTGCCTAGTACTTGTACTATATTTTTCAGTTTTCTGGAATACTTTACAACTGGTGGCATTTTGCAAGATTTTGAAAGTGAAGAACACCAAATTTGTGATGCATTCACATTTAGCTATTTGCGTAACAGCCATTAAGGAAAATGAAATTCACTTGTCCTCTTCTAAGTCTACAGACAGAGGGGTAAGGAATCCTGTGTATTCATTCTAACATGGACCGTGACGTATCGGACTGAACGGTCTGCAACGTTCCGACAAAATAGCTTGTCGATATATCAAAATGTGCCTAGGGTCTTAAGGGATTACGGAGGTCTTTAACCCTTATGACAGCTGTCTGTCTGAGCTGCCAATGCACACAAAAAAAATAAGAAAGGCCTCCCCACGTCTGCCCCTTGGACTTTTCCTTGGGATCCCTAGAAATGTCAACTGCATGGGGAATGTCGCTCTCAGAGAGAGCATACAGTCCATAATCTCTATGACAATGACTATGGGCTGGCAGCATGACTCTGCAGCAGTTCAGGTCCATCATCGGCACCAGAACAGTACCCTTCCTCCGACTGAACTGCACGCAACCTGTAATCTCATACGCTAAGGAGAATAAATCAGCCTTTCCGTTTGGTACCTTCGGTCCCTCTCCTGATCCTGCAGGTGACGGTTGATGATATTCACCAGGAAGCTGAAGAGATGATTGTATAAAGACTTAGCCAGGCAATCCCTGCAGCTGCTGGACATCTCCACCGTGTGTTGCCTTGTAATGACATCACCTGGAGAACGGATGAAGATAAACAGGAAATGTGAAGTAGGATGAACTGCACCACGGCCTCGGTGATAGAGGATCCCAACAAATCAAAATAAGTCTTGATTATTACGGCTTATTCCCTTGTTAGGATCAAACAGAAACGATAAGCAGCCAGTATGTCAACATTGATGTGCAATTTCCTTCAATTTTAGGATGCAAGTTGGTTGACACAAGCTAAGATCCTGCAGTTGACACTATAAATAATAAAACCAGCCTCTTTTTTATAACCAGAAGTTTACCAAGCAAACAATGGGCAGATGTGTTATGGGCATTAAAAAATTGGATTCTGAGTGCACACTCTCACTCAGCCAAAAGAGTCACCGTGTTGCAAAAAAGGGATTCACTCCTTGTTACTTTACTGCAGGTGTTACGTCACATCGACTGGGTGGGACGGAATGAGTATGCGAGTATGTGGGTAACCATGGCTACATCGCACTCGCACAGGGGAAAGTTCAACTGGCGGGTAATAAGGCCGTAATTAAGACATGTGAAGGACGTGGGAGCATTTCTACAGGTAGAAGCAACAAGAAGAGGCGCTCCTAAAGAGTGATAAAGAACGTCACAGGCATGCTGACGGGCAGGAAGAGAGGAAGACTGCTCTGGGCTTAGGGTTAGGCTTAGGGTTAGGCTTAGGGTAAGGAGGATAACATGTACAAGCAGCTGAAAGTCACAAAGACGGCAACGTGACAGAAACGTCTGATGGCAGCTATGAGAAGCCCCAACTGTCCCCTAACATACAGATGGTGGATGATTATTCAATTATTATTTATCATTATTTATTTTTATACTGCTGACTCTAGGTGCCATATTTATTGCCATTCTTATGCCAATCGGTTATCAATCTGTGTTATCTGCTACTCTATGTCATGTTATTTTTGTACTTTATTTTACTCGAATGTCACCCATTACACCATAACCCATTCCTTGTACCCGGGCTATACAGAGTGAATATAGTTGATTTTGATTCTGATGTCATGCATGAGGGGCGGAGCTTGGGAATGGGTGTGATCTGTCTTTTGGAGCAGACGTCTGTATGCATCTTTCTGCATCAACTCAGACTGACGGTCGTGTGATGCTGGAGAATCTTTCGGCCTGCTTCGTCATGGCTTCAGTGAATTCGCCCCCTTCTCCTTTTCCGCTCCCCCGCCCGTGTTACACCATTGCCACCGGCAGCGTTTGCTCAGCCAGCATCACGTAACAGGGGAAGCGACATCCCACCACGGCGTGCTGGTTACCTTTAATGTATGTCACGTCTGATGTCAGGGCAGAGCTCAGGTCCTCAGGGCTCACCTGCAGCATGTCTGACACTGAAGAGACGGATAACTTTAATCACATGACTGAGACACTCGCTCAGAGTTAGCTCTCACTATTCATCAGCCCCAGGTGCTGCTTAATTACCCATTTTCATCTATGTATTAAACGTGTTAATTCAAGAGCAAAGTTCCAAAGCTCCCTCAGTCTTTTTTTTGTTTCTTTTGAGACAGTATTGTGAGCCAAAACTCACTCAGTCCTTATATCATTCAGCATTCAACTTTCCATAAATTTCCATAAAAAAACTACCCCATGGACTGTGTGAGTTTTAGAAATGTGTTCTTCAATTACACTGTACTCAGAGTCACATATGAAGATTAACAGATTGCACACTTCAAAACATGTTCCCCTACAGTCCATTATCTGTAACGTACTGAATTACAGGTGATCGATTTCAGGATGCCTATTTATCAATCTACTAAAAACATTTAATATTCCCAGAGTGCTGCCTGTTGGTGAGGCTGCGTCACTGTCGCCTCCCCTTTATCCGACGTCAGCGGCGGTGACTTATCGCGGCCCCGACAACAGCTGCCCCGGTGAGTTTCCACTCGGAACAGAATGAGCAGCACCGGGGCAGCCTGTGATGTCACTTGTTTACCATCTTCCAGGTCGCCGCTTACTGTAATGCAGACGCATTACATAAAGTAATAAATTATTATTTGAACCCAGCGGGGTCTGTGAGTAATGCCGCGTGGAATGAGTGAGGCATCCCAGAGTGAGTGGCAGCTCTTGCTCAGAGCAGCTGCGCGGAGATGTTAGGGCGGCCGAGTGAAGCTCATGTCTGCAAGCCACCCCCCCCCCCATCCCTACCCTAAGGCACCCGCAGCTCCAGACAGTGGGACCCCTGAGGGGTGAACGGCAGCCGCCCTGCACGGCTCTGACCTCGTTCCAGCATGCGGGAATCCAACACGGATCCGCCGTCCAAATCTGGTGCGCTGGTGAAGCACAGGTCCCCTAAATGCAGGATCGCTGAGAGAAGCACAAACACGTTCTCCACATCCTGAAAAAACACGACAGAAGTGTATGATTCAGCGTACCTCTGCCCCCCTCCCCCAGTTAAGATAAAGGTAGGGAAAGCTGATGTCTAACAGGTAAAACCTCATGAAAACATGTGATGTTGACATGATAGGGATTGGGAGTATGAGACAGCAGGTGGATTTAAAAACACGTGCATTTCTAATAGGTGATCTGGTGAACACCCAGCCTGTTCCTGCTATGGGATCATGAGATAAGATTAGGATCATAAGGACACTGGAGGTGATTCCTGAGAGGGTTAACGCCCCGCGGCCTGGCTGCAGGTCAGACGCTTCACTGGTAACACATGATCATTGACCTGAGGCATCCAGCAAAGCCCAGGCTCTAGAACATTCCGTCACTGTGGTGTCAGGACCTCCAGAAGGTTCATGTTCACCACTTCATCGTTCCTACGTATCCTGAGTGTCTTCTCATCTGTGTGTGTATCTAATGCCTGCCTCACATTGTCATGGTGTATCTGTTTGCACTAGGTAGTGTAAATGAACCGCGACTGAATAATTTGCTGCTCTGGGATGAGGGGAAGTGGATTTCATCAGGCAGACGTGCAGGTCTCCACTCCTAGTTATGTTTCTTCAATATCCAGGACAGACCTGCCCCACCATCCCCACAGTGAATTCCCCAACACTGCAACTGCTTGCGAGTGACAAACCTTCTTCTTACCACCCTGGAAAAAGCCATTGGAAAACACAAGTGTCATCTCAGCACTTAAAGTGAGACATCCCATTTTAACGATAATCCTTTAACAGAGAGGTTAACCCCTTGCCTCCTGCCCTGCCCCTTCCCCCCCACCCACCGCTACAGATGTCCTTGACCACAACGAAGGGCAGGTAATGGAATTCCCCATTATTCAACGTTCCCGTCTACGGCAACGCTTTATGGAATTCGAAGAGCTCCAACTTAGATAAGCAGGAACATTTGTCTAAGTCGACAGTTAGTTTAATGAACTAAGAGGGGAAAAAAGTTTAAGAGAGAATGAAGCACATCCAGAAACCACCCGTGGCCTTTCTGAGCCGGAGGTACAGATATTAATAACACTGAAGAATTTTGCATTAGAAGGTGATTCCAAGGTCACTACAGAGAGATGTTCTCTGCAAGGGTTAAATAAAATCTCAGAAGAACGACTGTCTGTCTATCATCATTTGCAAGCTGAAATACCAAATAATGTTATTTTGATTATTGATTGAAGAAAGAGAACACCACAAGTAACGGCTTTGCCATTAGAAAAATGTTGAAAATGGAAATGCAGGAGAGAAGCAATGGTCAGGGTCTAGAAGAAAGGACTATGGGTAAATGAGATTAAATCAGGGAATGGGCATTGGATTCATGGTATCAGGGCACGGTACCGGTGAAATATGCAGTGCCCATATTTTAGCAGGTGCATCCACAGCCTGCATCTATGGTAATGAGCACCTGTGGTGACTACCCACGGAAACGGAATATGTCCAGAAAATACAAACCCAGGACACCTTGCATGACCCTCACGTGTGATGAAGAGTGGGAATGCCCGGTTGGCAGGCAGCTCCGGGAAACCTCTGCATCTGGGCTTCAGAGCGCAGTGGCGCACGTGATGCCACGTCCACCCGGTACTTGGTGGGTTCTGAAGGAACGCCACGCAGGAGGTATCCATGCGAGTGTTTTTTCAGCTTATTTGCTGTCATAAAGAGGTGATTGGAGCGGCTGTGCTGTCACACAGTGCAGACTGAGGGAAAAAAATACTGAACGCGGGCGGCCATTGTGTAATCAGCTCGTCAAACACCCCCCCCAATCACAGGCTTCCAACTCTAGAAGATCACGTCAGATCATCACTACAGTCTGCACCAGTGGTTTAGAAAATTGGTGCTTAGCAACTATGTCGTTATTATTTTTTTTAATGATATTGACCATAAGACAACTGCAACAGGTCAAAACGTGCCCGTCAGGGAATATGCATCGACAAAGGCTGCTTTGTTAACTGTGCGGGTCTGTGCTCCGCATGGGCGTGTAGGAACGAGTGCACGTGGGACTGTGCGTGACTGCAAGCGGCCAAAACCTCACCCACGTCTGTGCATCCCGCATGTACGCATTGGGTGGGAGAGTGTGAATGCGTGTGTGACCACGTCGCCTGTGTTTACGTCCTGGGTAGGAGTGTGTGAATGCTGCCCCTCCCAGTGATGCCCCATGCCCCCATACCCACCGGGATACTGAAGCCCACAACCTGCAGGGCTTGTCTCAGGGAAGTCAGTCTCTCCCGGCTTTGCCCGCGAGGTTCAGCCTCCTCCGCCGTGGCTCCTGGTGTGCCCTGACTCAGGTACCTGAAGAGCAGCGCAGAGGCAGTCAGCAGCCACTCTCGCCATCAGATGTGACCCCGAAATCAGGCGCTCAGGGTGGGGGAGAGCTCCAGGAGAGCCAGGAACGGTGAAGCGTGACTTCTAGTTTCCTTTCTATGCGGTTACGGATGAAAAGGCCATCTCCCATGATCCTCTGTAAGCGTGCAGGCGTGTAAACGTCTGTCTGGGTCACCATTCAGCCATGACCGCAATCAGCAACGTGGACAGGAACTAAAATTATGGGTTTGACCCCCCCACCCCTGGTCAGCAAAATCTACCGAGTGGGTACTCCCCCCACCCCCACCTTGATTGGCAAAATCTACTGGGGGACACCCCATGAAGTTTATTTCTGGCTACCACTGTGCAGTGTGCTTTTATTTGCCGTGGCCAAGTGCGAGCCTCTGATGGGTTTCCTGCAGCCTTGACAGAGGTCCCTGCATCACTGTGGAAGTAAAGGGGCCGTACCTGCTGATGCCTCCCATTCAGGCTGACGTCCTCTGGCTGGGAGGACCCGGTGTGAGCCAGAAAGTGCTAAGCTACCCTTATGAAGCCTCAGAGTCATACCAGTCCTGATCTACCTCTCCAGATTCCTCTGTCCCGATCTCCCTGTCCATGACCTCCTTATCCTGATCTCCCTATCCCGATCTCTGTGTCCTGACCTCTCTGTCCCGTTCTCGCTGTCCATGACCTCCTTGTCCTGATCTCCCTATCCATGATTTGTATTCCGATCTCCCTGTCCATGAACTCCTTGTCCTGATCTCCCTATCCATGATTTGTATTCCGATCTCCCTGTCCATGACCTCCTTGTCCTGATCTCCCTATCCCAATCTCTCTGTTCATGATCTCCTTGTCCATGACCTCCTTGTCCTGATCTCCCTATCCCAATCTCTCTGTCCATGATCTCCTTGTCCATGACCTCCTTGTCCTGATCTCCCTATCCCAATCCCTCTGTCCATGATCTCCTTGTCCATGACCTCCTTGTCCTGATCTCCCTATCCCAATCTCTCTGTTCATGATCTCCTTGTCCATGAATTCCTTGTCCTGATCTCCCTGTCCCAATCTCTCTGTCCATGATTTCTCTGTCCCTATCTCCCGGTCCTGATCTCTCTGTCCCAATCTCTCTGTCCATGATTTCTCTGTCCCTATCTCCCGGTCCTGATCTCTCTGTCCCAATCTCTCTGTCAACGATCTCACTGTCTCAATCACTGTGTCCCCAATCTAGGTCACCAAAAATGTATCTGATGTTTATATGACACCCTCATGCAAACACTTGAACCGCAGGTGAACTTTTGAACCCGTAGTCATCGTGTCACTGCTGAAATGCAGTCAGTGTGAAATTCCTTGCCCAGACAGCTACTCAGCATTCTTATAGAAACTGGGAATAGAACAGTGTTATTTTCATGGAACAGCTGAAACATTCATATGACTGAACCAAAAGATAAAAATGAGAGAGAAATAAAGAGTTTTGAGACACTTAGCAAGCAGCCGCTTCAATTCATCAACTCCCAATTTACCAAGGTTGTGTAATATTCCTGCGGTATATGTACTCTCATGTTAAGGTGTACCTTTACTAAGCTGTTGATAATACACAGTGAACTTGTGTATATCTACCATAAACTTATTTGTGTTTGAGAAGAAACAACTGGGAAATGGAGTGTGTGTGTGTGTGTGTAAGGGGGCGGGAGCATATACCACCACAGTGTGATAAAAGCCTGTTATCTTGATGTTATGGATCTATTTTTTTGGTCTCTACAAGGGGAAACTCAATTTTATTTTT
The DNA here is from genome assembly GCA_026779605.1 of Mormyrus hasselquistii. NCBI lineage: Eukaryota > Metazoa > Chordata > Actinopteri > Osteoglossiformes > Mormyridae > Mormyrus > Mormyrus hasselquistii. The sequence continues at coordinate 12,631,264 of JAODKE010000037.1, forward strand.
GCATGCAATCAAAAACCTAAAAATTCCAAAAATCTTTTGACTTGTTTGGTTACTAAAGGTTAAGGCTAGGGTTGGGTTAAGGTTGTCATTGCTGGAATTAAGGTTTTTCCAAAGAAACTAATCGATAGTCCCCACATAGATATAAATACAACCATGTGTGTGTGTGTGGTACTAACCTGTGTGTGAGTACACTGTTGAGATACAGACGGCTCTTCTCCTCTGAGGACATGCCCTCTGCTATCAGGTAGAAAATATTAAAGTTCCTCTGATACTGTGGTGGAGAGATGAGCCGTGACTTCTCAAAGAGGTATATATATAGCCTGGCTGAAAGAAAACACACACAGGGCCATTAGCATTAAAATAAAACACACATACGGCTCAAATAACTTAGAGAAGGCACTTAACAATATTGACTTTCAACTCCCAAACCAATGATGGCCTATCATGTAAAGCTATATGTTTCACTTTGGACTATTTCCTTTATATGTACCTCATTACATTCAGTTGTCATTTAGAGTCAGAGAGTAAATTAGAGTACACAGCATGCCTGCTGGTCAGGGAAGGGAAGCAGTTGTAGAATGAATTTTGAAAAGTTAAGCTTTGGCTCCACCTCTTGGCCATTTTAGTGACTTACAAAATCAGCTCGTCTATCTGCACGTATTCCAACCAAACATGCAGGTTAGGGTAGCAGTAGAGGTGGAAAGTTCAGGTCCAGAAAGTACAAATCCAGACAAAAGTTTTGTTTCAACCAACCATATAGTCTTATAGATACTTCCTGTAACTTATTTATTGTTATTGTATTGTTAATATGTCTCTACATGTTGCACTAAGCAGAGAGATGCTCTAAATCTCACCGCACATGTATATAATGTAAATTGTATATGTGTACAGTGACAATAAAAAAAAAAAAAAAAAGCATTCTAACCAGTTGAGTACTCTGTGACCATACTCAACTGGCGGGTTGAAACAAAACCTTGGTCCAGAGTTCTGGACCTGAACTTTCCACGTCTGGGTAGCAGGGAGGAGAGAACCTATCCTAGGTGGCACAGATTCGCCGTGCCACACACCATCGGTACATAGTGTAATATAATCATTTCAAATACTTGTAAAATAATAAAAAAGATTTAATTTACCTCCAGTCAAAATCTTCTCCTTGTACTGAAGTGAAAAGAACTTGATGAAGCGACTGGAACTGTTGTTCATTTCGGTTTTCGCATGACTGAACGCTTCAAGAATGCAGTTTATCTGAAAATAATGAAAAAGCAAACTTAAACTGTATAAATATACCAAAAATGACCCTTGATCTCCTCACTTGATGAAACAACCGAAAGAAGGAATTAAAAACACATGAATAAGCATAAGAAGGAATAAGCACATGTAAGAAATCCAGGATAAAATAAATATACTGTATAAAGTAAAAAAAACAGTAAGACAAATTTACCACCAGGGGGCACTATCAGATACATGCTGAAGAGGCGACACCAACTACAGGCTTTATATGGTAAAGGGTAAATCTTCAATCTTTATATCTTCAAAATGGGATTGCGTTTGCCCAGGGTGTGGTCGTGTTTTGCAGGGCATACTGCTTGGGACTCTCAATACACTCATGCAACACCAGTCACCTATGAGATCTCAGTTGTAACATTACAGCTTGCTCTGAAAATACATATTTGGCAGCAAAGTAACTTTATTGCAGGTCTATAAAGTGGTCACCACTGGGGCTGGCTGCAGTTTCACCCAAGACCACAAAGTCAAACACAGGTTAGGGATGCTGAGCGAGGGAACCCCCCAGTTAAAAGGGGGGGGGGTTACTGACTCACATGCTCCATCTGGGGACCCAGAGCAAAGCCCTCGGGGCCGGACCGGACAATCAGGTGCTGCACAATATGCTGAGAAGCCACGGTCTTTCCGGAACCGCTTTCTCCGCTGGAGGATGAGGGTGAGGAAGGAAGTGGGAGAGAGAGAAGGGGATGACGTAAGGGCAGATTGGGAAGCAGCCAGGCAGACGGATGGAAGGTAGGCAGACAGGGAGGGGACATGTTGGAGTGGAAAAGAGAGATGGAGAGAGAGTGATTGTGTGTGTGTGTGTGAGAGAGAGAGAGAGAGAGAAGTTTGCAAGAGAGGGGGAAAGAGAGACTTCCAAACAACTTGACGGCTAGAGAAACTCTTCGGTGCAGGGCTGGCTCTAGTTACAGACAGAATAAGTTGGTGTCTATAGTCCCTGAATTACCTGTATTGAGGAGGAAGTGAAATTATCATCAGTTTTGTTGGTGGGGGGGCTCCCAGAAAAGCTTAGCCTAGGGCCCCTGAAGAGATAGAGCCAGCCCTGCTTTGGCGGGATAGTCGTCTGTAACCTACAATGCACATGTGACCAGAGCCTGAAGCCTTCCTTCTTCTCTCACTACATCTAGACCTTCTTCATATTCCAGTGTTCTAGAACCTAAATTATGTGTGATCTCTGTAGGGAACACATTTACCAAACTAAGCAGTTTAAAAATCCAGGTAAAAAACTTACTTTCTGGGTCATGGTAATGTGGATCAAGTTATGGGAGGCATGGAGAGCAAACTAGGACACTCCATTCATTTCTACTGGGAAAACTCTAATCCCAACATGAGGACCTTAACTCCCTCCCAGCCCTGACCTGAAACCGATGAGTAACCAAACAAAACCAGACTCTTTTGGCATTTTTATTTTTTTGATTACATTCCCAGAAAGAAAAACTGGTTTTATTGCATCATGGGGAACATTTAGTCCCCACAATGTAATATAAACAAACATAACCTCCCCCAAAACACACACACACACATATACTCACACACACAAACACACACTCATCCGAGAAAGAATATATGGGAGAATGCGCTTTGGAAAATTTATGTGGAACTGCATGTTTTTGGACTGTGGCAGGTAACACACTCAAAGTCAACTGCAGTAATATATAGGAGATAACAGAAACAGCACTAATTACATTGCAAGTCAAATGTTACTTAACACAACAGACATAACAGAGGTGTGAGCATGTCAACAGCTGACGCTCAGCTTTCATTGAGTGTGCATGGTTTTCCCAGCGCTCAGGGAGACAGCATTTCTCCCCCAGTGCAATCCCGAAAGTTTGATGCTGATTCTGGGGTATTGACAGCCCAGGAATGAGGTCCCACACATGCAGATGAGGTGGAGAGCAGAGGTGAGGAGCGCAGCGAGGGGTACCTCAGCACAAAGCACTGCGGCCGTTGTTCCTGCAGCATTGCCTGGAAGGCTCTCTCCGCGGACGAGAAGATGTGGGGGGGCAGGCTGGGGCAGGGATGTCCCCGGGGGCGGAAGTACAGCTGGCTCACCTGGACAGGTGGGGGGTGGGGATTGTAATCACAGTTGTATAGGCAACTTCAGAAGCACGACACGTTTCACACACAGAGGGGGCTATTTTTTCCCAAAGTCCCTGAGAGGATTGATCCCTTAAGGATGGAAAACAGAAGCACATGACACAGGAACAGGTGCCATATTGTGGATGAAGGTTTCCATTTTGAGGATTTCATAGCTGTATTTTACATTGTTTTTTACAATACAATCTATTTTTACACTAAATAGATCAAAGGTATGTACACAAACACATGTAAGATACTAGCTCATATTTCCTCATGGTGCTCAACAAACCACACTTCGTATTCTCATTTATTCACCCAGTGCCAACTCTGCTCAGTGCTGCCCCTAGTGACAGCACAGTGAAGTACAGGGAACCACACCACATCAAAGTAAAAGCTTTTAGGGTCAAAATCAAAGCTAGAGATTAAAGCAAACGGACCTTTAAAGGCTATAAACACTAAACCGAGAAAGACCATTTAGAGAAAAGTTGGGCTTAAAAGAAATATGGTTGTAAGGAGAATCAGAGTTACAATATGGCATATTAAAATGAGCTGAATGCGATGAATATACTGATCGATCTAAGAAGCATAAAGGAAGCATGGGGATGAAAGGCAGAGCAGAAGTGTTGGCTGGAACAAAAAATGAGCGACAGAGGAAGCGAAACGCCAGGTCCAGAGAGGTGGCCCCTGGGTAATGGACTGGGAGCAGCGTTAATCCGGACTGGAGTGGGACAGATGCAATACTGGGTAACTTGGGTTATGGGGTGGAAAATTAGCAGATAGTACGAAAGGAAGACATGAGATTCCTATAAGAATAAAGCAAACAGGTGAGAGAACATGCTGTCAATCACGGCTCCCCAGCAGAGTGACACACTCAGGGACATGCGCCTGATCCACAGTCACGGCTCCCCAGCAGAGTGACACGCTCAGGGACATGCGCCTGATCCACAGTCACGGCTCCCCAGCAGAGTGACACGCTCGGGGACATGCGCCTGATCCACAGTCACGGCTCCCCAGCAGAGTGACACGCTCGGGGACATGCGCCTGATCCACAGTCA
>JAODKE010000037.1:12647501-12659120 GCA_026779605.1 Mormyrus hasselquistii
CTCTAATTGCCAGGTACTACTACAAGAGTAGCAGCATCTTACACTGCCTCTAATTGCCAGGTACTACTACAAGAGTAGCAGCATCTTACACTGCCTCTAATTGCCATGTACTTCTACAAGAGGAACAGTATCTTACACTGCCTCTAATTGCCAGGTACTTCTACAAGAGGGACAGTATCTTACACTGCCTCTAATGGTTAGATAACACTACTGAAAATAACAGTAAATAATAATTATCTGTAATTTATTGTACTTTTGCAAAACATGGACATCATTTAAATAGGAGATGTAACATGTACCGTAACTCTTGCACTATACCCAGCCGTTTGATGACTAATGATGTATGCAATGTGCTCCCCTAATAACCACAGTGTCTGACTCTTGTTGATATTGACAATGATCCCTCAGCAATTTTAGTAATCCTCTTCTCAATTGGTAGGGGAGCTCGATTGGTTCCCATGGCAACACCGTCGGTTGCAATAGCTAAAATACTAAAGACACCAGCAAACACTACTAATAGACACATTTATAAGGCTTTATTTCGATGAACCAGCACTCCTTGGCTATATAATGTCATTAAGTTTAATAAATTAAACCATTAGTGGCTTAACACTAAGTCCAAGGCTGCTCATCTTGGCTACGGAGGCAGCGCCAGGCTGTGCGAGCGACGGTGAGCAAGGAAATGTAGCATCAAAGCAGAGCCGAGGAACTCTCCGCATCCTCCCTGCAGAGCGCACTTCAGAAAGGCAGGAATCCTCTTCATTACAGATGTGGGTCGCATTAATGATTACATACAGAAGGAAGAAAAAAAATCAGGCAGCCTTTTAATTTAATCACTGGCATGATTGGATTTCTTTTTCACCAAAAAAAAAAAAAACATTTAATTAACAGCCCTACTCCTCGCTCCATAAAAGGGCAGCATGAGTAATGTAAGTTTGGCATCCTGTTTTTAATCTATTTTTAATTGAGTCATTTCAGCATCTACACATAATCATGTACAATGTATTATAATTGTGCCAAATTACTGCTATGAGCCTCCAGGTAGCTGGGCTAGTACTGACACTCCTCATAAGTGCAGGCATTGACCTGCAACCCAGAGATTAACTTACATTACAGCCAACGTGGCCAGCTGACTACATCGAGGAGTTCTTTAGCGGTCAATTAATTCCACATTAGGATAATACCACCGGGACAGAATCGAGCATGGTTTCTGTGTCGGCTGCCTGTATCTTGCATCCATGGATATGGGCAAAGAGGAGGACAGGGCATCGTCTGTGATTGATGTATCCTTACAGGCTGCTCTGAGAGCTTATTGATGGTAGAGCATGACACGCATTTAACCTGGATGTGTAATCTGGAGTCTGGCAAAAGACACAAGACATCCTTTATGGTTCACACTCCCACCACTAGTGGAAATAGAAGGTGGCACGTCTTGCTTGACATTCAGCATTTAAGTTTGACAGGTAATCATTTACTCCTGGTGGTACCCCTGGGAACCCTGGAACCCGGGTGTGGGTCGAGCAAAACTTCTGCTATAAAGCAGTGATGTTCCAATAAGTCTTGGAAAATTCAGATAAGTATCTCTGTAGTTTCCTCAGTGCAAACAATGTGCAAAAATATAAGTAAATAGAGTAGGTTCCCACCCGATAAGCAGGTGCACTGCCTTTTATTTGTGTTAATGGCTGTCATAAAAGGATGCTGCCGACCATCAGCTGACTGCTAAACATGCCTGCCGACCGTCAGCTGACTGCTAAACATGCTGCCGACCATCAGCTGACTGCTAAACATGCTGCCGACCATCAGCTGACTGCTAAACATGCTGCCGACCGTCAGCTGACTGCTAAACATGCTGCCGACCATCAGCTGACTGCTAAACATGTGCTTGTACTCCTCGTCATTTTTTTTTAAAAGTCAATTTTTTAATTAAACATCAAAAATGTCTCACAGGCTCCCCCAAGGTCTTTTTTCATGTTCTCAAATTTAATTCCCAAATGGCAGTTGAAATATATATACATTTTCTTCAGTTTTTTGTAATTAAACATTAATTTTGTAATTATGTGTGGAGGTAATTGATGAAGGAATGGCATGGAAGCTGATTGGTTGGCAGTGTTACCTCACACCTCCAGAGCTGGGAGTGTGGGCCACTCGAGTATGTATTTGGAGGTTACATCTCCTCCCAGTGTCCTACAGCTTTCTACTCATGGCCTAACAATGTGCAGTTATGCCCTCTGCTGCTTGAGTTGGCTATTAATGAACCACGGGTGCTGTTCTTTCATAAGTTTACGCAAAATCTTTAGTGCTAATTATGATTAGTGGATGTATTTTATATCAAATTCTCATGATGGTTGCTATCTAATATAATACTGAAGACCTAAAACATCCATCCATCCATCCATCTTCCACACCTGCTTGTCTTATGTTAAGACATGTTTATGTTATAAATGTGTCTATTAGTAGTGTTTGCTGGTGTCCATCCATCCATCCATCCATCCATCTTCCACACCTGCTTGTCTTATGTTAAGAAGCTAAGAGCATAAGGCAGGAATAACTCATCCCAGGGCAGACACATCATTCATTCCTATGGACAGTTTGGTAACTCCAGTTCACCTCAGCATATTTTTGGACAGTGGGGGGAAACCAGAGAATCTGGAGCAGACCCCACAGAGACACAGGGAGAACATGCAAACTCCACACATATGGGGCCAGAGGAAGATCTGAACCCAGAAGTGTGTGGTAACAGTGCTAACCACCACGCCACCCCCAGGTCTAACTCAGGTTGAAATGAGAAAGTGTTTTCCAACAGACTAAAAATAAGGATTCCAGTTTCATCACAAATTCTATATTAAAATAGTGACCTGAATTAACTGTCAGAAAAAAAGGGTACAATTGTAGTGCAACTTTATTTGCCATGTACAAACAACACTGATGTACCCCAATGGTACAAAAATGTTCCTCAGAGTCCATTTCTGTACCTTAAAAGCTACATTTACCTACAGTGAAGGTACAATTGGCAGACCCTTGAGGATACAACCCTATTGATGAGTAATGACATTCTTTACTTCTTTGAGGGAAACAATAATTCTCAGAAGGGACTATACAGCAGCTGGGGTCATGGAAGTTATGCTGTCAGCAGGTAGTTATAGGTTAAATTTTGGATAGAAAAAAAAAATCTTCATTTCTCTCTAACAAGATCAGTCACTGTCAATTTCCGATTTAAAACCCAGTGTTGCCTTCAGGCTCTGACTGGCCATCGTGGACATGCTTGAACAAATCAGCACAGGAAATACTTACTTTTCATTTTCAGGTACTTCATAAGAATGTAATCCGTCTCAGTTTCTTCTACAGTGTAGTCCATTGGGAAGTTTCCATAGATATCCTGCAGCAACACATTGGCACCAGCCTTCCATGTGGATTGGAGAAAAGAAAAATAGCAGTAAGAGCGTAAATCAACCAGAGAAAAGAATCTACATTGTTCACGACAATCAAATTGGAGAAGGTGCAGTGTGATTAGAACCACAGATTAATGATACGAGCAGGTATGGAGTCAGATAATTTATTTTTATAAAGAAATTATTGTATATTGTATTATAGGTGAATCGAACTATGTTTCCTCTACCAGGGTATACAGTATAAACAGTAAATCTACTAGTCTGCTTCTTATAACATTGTATCTCAGTTGCAGGTTCTGCTTAGAGTTGTTGCACATTGTTTTTGCTAATGTTTAAGCAGTGTCAACCTCTGTGTGCGATAAAAGCACGTTGAACTTGTCAGTCTTTAAACCCTTCCCCCTTGTGATGACTTCACTGTCACCTGTCAAGCCAAATATCCAGTACATTAATGCTTCGAGACTTCATCCACATGAATCACAAAAATGAATGACATCAAAACTGACTGCATCAGTCCACCCCAGAGATGAGCGCAGTTATACTGAAATAAGTTCTGCTGATTGCATTCAAGGTTCTTATTTGCAATGTACCCTCTGACTCTGACTGATGTCTCCTTATTAATACAGGGTTGCCAAGTATCATCTGGAGTGACACTCATGCTTTCAGACTCTCACACTCATGCAAGAAATCTTATAGCAAATCTATATTATTCCATTATAAAACTAAAATAGCTACACCAAAAAAAAACACTGGGGCATTTTTCAAACCCTACCGACTACTAACAAGGTAATAAAGCTCTTACATACATGTAAATGAGCGTGCATGTGTGTGAATACTTGTATGGAATTGAAAATCTCACTCCAGCCAACTGACTAAAAGTTGGCAACCCTGTTCACATAGATACAGAGGAAGGCAGGTTCTAAAGAAGAGGCAGAGGTTCACCATGGTTACCAGCTACTTACTTGTGCAGAGACCTACAATGGGAGGATCATTGTAATTGATTTCAGGCTGTCTCCGTCCCCTAAGGGATTATCCACAGGCCAACAGAGACCATCAAATGGTGAGATGAAATAGTCTCAGGAAGCCAAACATGAAGGAGATAATGGATTTACTAGATGACATTCTTTTAAACTAATCAAGCCCTACAGAAATGAAAAGGACACAAATGCTGGTGCTAGTAATATGTAAATCTGTTGTAATAAAATGTCAGATGGTGGGATGAAAACTCACTAAAATACAGCTACTGAATAATTAATTTTGATTCTCAAATGAACACCATACCTTAGGCGAAGTCTCTATGCAAAATCTAGCTTATTATTTTAATATATTTTTTTCCTGTGTTCAGTGCTTACAAAACTGCTGATGATGGAAACAGTAACAGGCTTGAGGATAATTACTAAACATGCAATGTAATATGCAGACAGCCCTGTAAATTCAGAGATGTGTAGCTGTACATGTTAATGCCTGGTTTGCCAAAGCGCAGACCAGGATTATGAAAATGGAGTTTAAGCAAGATTTATTAAAGCTGACAGCAGCTGCAGCAACGTACTACAAGACATCACTGCATTACTGGTTTGCTGTCGGCACTGCAGCAACATACTACGAGACATCACTGCATCACTGTTTGCTGTCAGCACTTTAAGATGCAGTCAGTCCCTGTCCGTGTTGGATATCTCAATACAGATAATGAATTTCGTAGAAATTTAATCAAATACTGCAAGGAAAATCAAATCAGTTTTTTCTGAGGCTAACAAGAACACAATATCTAATTGTTTGAAATAGAAATGGGTAAATTGGTTAGCTTACCAGGTATTAGAAAATAAGAGAAATAACTGAAAAGGATTTGATATTTATATGTTAGAACGAAATACTGAAGACTGTCATGCAGTTGTCAGGTTATCAGCAATGTGTAACTGTATTTTAGTTTTACATTAGTGATAATTAGTAACTACAATTATAATAAGTAATTATACACAAGTCTCTAACATTATGACATGTTTAAAAAAATCTCCTTATAGTACATAAATTCCAATTTTAAGACACAGTACACTGACAGTAAACTTTTAAGTTTATAATTTTTGAAATTCATTATTGTGTCTGTGTGTGTGTGTGAGGGGGGTATGTGTATATTGCATTGTGGGGACCAAAATGTTCCCATAATGTGATTAAAAACCCGTTAATTTGATGTTGTGGTGACCACCTTTTTGGGAAACTCAATTTCATAAAAATCTGTGACCGCAAATCAAAAAACTAAAAATGCCAAAAAAATTTATATTTTATTTTGTTTGGTTACTTATGGTTATGGTTAGGGCTGGTCAGAGGTTAAGGTTGTTAGTGCTGGGATTAAGGTTTTTCACATTTAAATGAAGGGACGGTCCCTTCATTTATAAATATAAATACAAACGTGTGTGTCTATGTGTTTTAAATTTGTATAACCAAACTGCATAAATTGCCGGTTTGAATAAGCTACTCAGGGTTTGCCATTTGCCTCTATACTGCACAGATTTAGTTAAGGAAAATATTTGCTAACAACCATACAAATATGCCAGAATTTACTATAATTTCATACTTTTATGAAATACTAAAGAAATACGTCTAATCACTAAGCTCACTGTGCAGACAACGGTTGAAAGAGGTGCCTCCGCTGAATTACATCAAAGAATTAGCAGTATCTCTAAAATTAACTTACTGCAAATCTATTCTTACGGAAAATACACAATGACATCACTTAGTTTAGCAAAAATTTCAAACCACTGCTGAGCTCCACGACTGGATTCTGCTATCAAAGATATAGCCTTCAAGATAAATGACCAATCACGTAGGAGGTCTGAGCTAAATCCTTTTATTGATTCTTTAAGTGAATCATCTGTCTAACGTGACCTAATAAATTCTGGCATACATATAGGAGGCTTACTCCCAGGCTTGATAACAGGGGCTAATAAGCTGACCTTTGCCCTCTGAGTGTCTCTTCCGTAACAAGTCCTGATAAATAAGGGGAGGATTTGTAACTTGACAGAAACTCAAAGCCACAGTTCTGTTCCATCCTTCAAACAAAGCACCTCTATTACTGATGCAACAAAATCAGTTCTCAACTTCTAAGTATACAATGAATGATTTGCATTGCAGCCATGGTAATCGGTTCAAGAAGACCAAACAGTATGCAGTTCTTAGTGTTTATTAAAGACAGGTAAACACATGCAAAAAAAAACAAACAAGCAATAGATAATGAGCAGTCTTTCTATATCAAAACGGTTGGACTAAGCAGTATCACACATCAGGCAGCAATGAAGAAGGAATCAGAATAGAAACTATGGAGTCAAACGTACTCTGTCATCATGCTTTCAGCTACGTTTAATGTATGAATGACAATAATGTTGGTGTGTAAAGAGCTGAAAGACTCTTCAGTAGAGAGGACAGAGCACCCAGGACCTCCCAAATCCTTTGCCAGCCAGCATAGTCACTTTGGGATAATCACATATCATTCCTCTAACTGAGAGATGACCACAAAGCCATGTGATTGCAAAACCTTGCTTGTGTTTGGCTTGAAACACTCAAAAACCTCACTAACCATAAACAAATAAGAGATTAGAGGAGACGGGACCAACAAATCAGATGTCTTGGTCCTGCCTCCTCTAATTGCTTGGATCCACCTCCTCTACAATCTGACTGGTTTCCTCTATGAACCAATGATTTTTTCAGAACATTTTTCTGTAACTCCCATGTGCAGTTCACATGCTCACTGTCAACCATAAACGTTACACAAAATGTTATTTATGCTATTTTTTTAAATATCCAAATGAGAAATACATGTGTGATATATATTATCTACAAACTTAACCATTCAAAGCACAATAAGCATATTTCATCAGAAATTCCAGCAGATAAGACAAGCGTCTAGCACAGAAGAATTCTTATAATGAAAAACTGGACAATTCAGTGCTATTCCCACCCCTCCTCCCCAGTATCTAAAGAGCTATTATTAAATATGGAATATCTCTGCCAAGTTGGCATAGGTAGTAGGATGGAAGGCCTCACAATTAACAAGGATGTCAGACACAGATGGTATGACGATATACGTGTCGAGAATGAAGAATTATGAATGATTTTATTCATTTTGATTGGAGATTATGCTGATAGGAGTGCCAGTCCATATTGTTAAGCATAATCTGAAGCATTACCAACACATTAAACAATGTAAGCCATGTCATTTGTCTCTGACTCTGAAGCATAACTGCTATAAAAATCTAGGAGCTATTTTAAGTTATAACAGATGTTTATTTCAGCCTTTAGTATTCAGCTACATGGTGTTTGTAATGAATCGATATTTCTCACATGCCCTAACTGTGCTTTGCACTTCAAATCGTGACAGCAAACCATGGACATGGAGCACAGCTGGTGACCAACATCTACCTGCAAGGCATTTTTGATGGTGAGATTGATCCCATTACAAGGGTAAAAGGCTGACTCCCCCCACAAACACGATGAAAAATGCACATCTCTCCCTCTCTGTCTCCGGGGGAAAGTTGACAATCCACAGCGGAGAATTCTTTCACCCTCTCCGTGTCATGAGCACCAACACAAAGTGACTGACGGATATCTGCGTGGCTAAGCAGGCGTGGGCCTGTGTGTTGTTCCCTCCTGCAAGCTGATGTGTGCTACCATTTCCGGCATCAGCGGTACGCGCCTGTGAGGCAGTGCCCAGTCAGCACAAGGCCCTCCACAACCGCTGTCTCTAAACAGCATTCGGCCTTCAGTCGTTGGGAGGGTATGCGTCTTGAATCTATCCACACTTCTCTAAACTAACAAACCAGTAACTGAGCTCGCAGACACCCAGCGCCACACCTCAACGAAAAGGACAACCCCCGCCAGTAGCCGTCCTTTGAGAAGTGATGACAGCCATTATTAGTGACCTACCCCCAGTGTGCGGCATGTGACAGTGTGGTGTGCTTGAGTACTGCCTAACGGTCTTCTTCGAGACAGCTGTAATTACACATCCCAGCATGAATAAAGAGCATCATTCCCAGAACTCAGTCCCCAGCTCCATCTTTTAGCGCTGTAATGCTAAGATAACTCAAAATAATCAACCTACCTTCCTCCTTGAGAGATGGACACAGCTCCTATTACATCAGTAAGCATAAAGTAGACAAGATTCTAAAGCAATGTTAAAAATTAACATAAAATCTTTGCTCCTAAGTGCAGTGGCAGCATCACACACTAATGAGACATTTAACATCACCATTCTATTCAAAAAAACAATATTCACGAAGAAATATAAAGCATCACTTGGATAATTCAGCAAGAAAAACTGCAAACCATCAAAAGACAACAGTGTTTTTCAAGGTTCAAGGTTGCTTTATTGCTTTTTTCCCACCAAAGCACAAGCGTCTCTTCCCAGAGTATATGACAGCTGTTCACAGAGGATAGTAGAGCTTTGAGGACATTTAATCTGGAATCAACCAGCAGGCAGATTATGGTAAGGAGGGATTCATGCGCTGTCAGTGGACTTTGGTAGACAATGGAAGAAAATTAGAAGAAGAGAGCAGGATCACACTCACCGTCAGGAGGAGCAGAGCTGTGTCCGAGCTTCCGCAGGCACAGGCTATATGCAGCGGCGTCCAGAGGTCATCGTCTTGCTGGTCCACACTCAGCCCGCGGGCAATCAGCACCTCGGCGGCCAGAGCGTTGTCGTGACGGGCACACTGCAAACAGGGCAGCGTTACATCAGCAACAGTCCACCTCCGTATTTAAGACCACAGAAATAAAGCGATACAGAGGCAAACACCTCTTAACACCAAAAAATTGCTTGTTTCAGCATTAATTTTATAATTACAGAGCAGTCGGTTTTATCGAAAGTGACATACAACTGAGAAAGCAAGGTCAGCCAGTCCCTGTAGCAAGTTAAGGTGAAAGGCCTGGGTCGAGGGTCCAAAGGCAAAAGCATTCTGACAGCCGTGGGATTTGAACTGGTAACCTTCTAATTACATCTTCAGAGCTCAAACCCACAAAGGCATGCACAGCCCCCCCCCCCCATAACAACATCGCATCAATGCTGATGACAAACAGAACCATTCATTTCCAATTATCATGTACAAGCCTTCGTGAATCAACAAGACTGTTCACCTTCTTTGTGCTTGCTCTTAACCTAAAAATAATAATAATTGATACTTTTATTAATCCCCATGGGGAAGTTGTCTTTTACAACCTCACTCTATGTAGAGTAAGCTGTCTGTGAAGGGAAACTACCTGTTAGGGCACCCAAGGAGCTGAGTGTTAAGGGCTTTGCTCACGGAGCCAGAGATGTGCTGAGGCTGGGTGTGAACCAGCAACCTTCCGATTACAGGCACACAAGTTTAGCCCACTGAGCCACACACTGCCCCTAGCATTACTTGTACTTCTTTGTGACAGGCAACAGTTTCACACCATCTTTCATTCCCAATCTACAGTCATCTCATGCATTAATGTTAAGCAGTTTCACTACAACATCAACATTGAAATAGTATAAATTATTCTGTGTTAATACTTTTGCCCATGAAATAGTTGGTTGCCGCCTGTAACGTGGCCTAGTTTCTCTGTGCAGACCCCAAAGGGATTCAAAGGAATATCTCAAACCGTTCATGTGAAATATAAAGCAGTCTAAAGAAGACCTCCAGTTATACTCCTGTGGCATATTCAGTGCTATGCCTTCTCTCTGTTTTTCACAGAGATGAGATTTAGAGCATTTACTCAGACAGTAGCAATAATGGTGGTTGACCTTGAATATCAATGTTCAACTGAGAGACAAAAAGTGCAGTGATGATATGAGCGCGTTCAAGGTTGGAGAATGGGTCCGAGCTGTAGTTCTGATAGTATTCAGGAATAACCATCTAGTCAGCAGTGTGGGGAACTGGTTTGGGCAGGGATGTGAAATTGTGCCCGAAATGGTCGGAAGCGATAAGCCTGAAGCGGGGCCCTCATAGCAGGCAGGCATCCAGTGCTTTACGGTACATCATTTTTCACGGAACCAAGCAACAAATGCATGCACAGGGGCAACCAGCGCGAAGTCCCTACCAGATGCAGCAGGGACCCTCCAGAAGGAATGATGATTTTGGGGTCGACTCCATCCCTCAGCAGCTGCAGGACTGCAACATCAAACAAAACATCAAAGAGCTGCAGTGACATCGTGTGTCAATCTCTTCATTAAAGAACAGAAATTATGTAGCCGTCACACAAGACACATTGAGTCACAATCGACAACACTCTCAATCATCGTCACTTTCTCGGGTTAAACCCGCAGCAATTATTATAGCTAATTACAATCGTGGTTGGCTTTTTTTCTGAAGATAAGAGGCCGTACAAAGCTAAGCTGTGCTTGCAGGAGGTGGAGAAGCCATGTGTTGCTGTTCTTTCAGATAACTACACGCTGCCTCTCCACTCCACACTTGTTAAATGCTTCCCTTGAAGTACTGGCTGACCCAGATCTTTCACAAGGAACTGGAAAAATAAAACTGCCTCTTTTTGGTGAGCAGCACTATGGCAGGTTCTCAGCACACCTTTGCCAAAAACGTTTTTGGGGTCATGACTTAATTACGAAGGACAAATGAGGAGGCCTTGAGAACCACTGCACTATAATTTGGTAAAAGTGTCTGTGTGTGTGTATGGGTCATGTATAGATTGCATTTTGGGGATCAAATGTCCCAATCATGTGATTAAAAAAAAACTATTATTTTGATGTTGTGGAGACCCACCTTTTCAGTCCCCAGATTGGGTAATTCAATTTTATAGAAATCTGTGACTGCAAACATAAAACTACAAATGCCAAATGTTTTGTGTATTGTTTGGTTACTTATGGTTATGGTTAGGGCTGGGTAGGGGTTAAGGGTGTCATTGTTGGGATTTGGGTTTTGCCAATAGAAATGAATGGACTGTCTCCATAAAGATACGAGTACAGGTCTGTGTGTGCGTGTGATTATATGTGCATGTCTGTGAGCAGTAGTACTACACTAGGATCAAATGAAAAAAAATAGCATCCATTTTACAGTGCTAATCTCAATGCTATTACATTGCAGGGGTTATATACCATGAAATCACAGTTCCTTCTCCCTACCTTCCATAACCAGTCATTCAGTAAACAGTTGCAGTGTGTATGGGGTCTATCCTAGGAGGCCCTGGGCATAGATGGGGTCACCTTGTGCAGTGTGTATGGGGTCTATCCTAGGAGGCCCCGGGCATAGACGGGGTCACCTTGTGCAGTGTG
>JAODKE010000037.1:12659220-12671471 GCA_026779605.1 Mormyrus hasselquistii
ACCTTGTGCAGTGTGTATGGGGTCTATCCTAGGAGGCCCATAGACGGGGTCACCTTGTGCAGTGTGTATGGGGTCTAGCCTAGGAGGCCCATAGACGGGGTCACCTTGTGCAGTGTGTATGGGGTCTATCCTAGGAGGCCCCGGGCATAGACGGGGTCACCTTGTGCAGTGTGTATGGGGTCTATCCTAGGAGGCCCATAGACGGGGTCACCTTGTGCAGTGTGTATGGGGTCTATCCTAGGAGGCCCATAGACGGGGTCACCTTGGACAGAATGCCAGTGGAAATGCACATGCTCACTCAAGCACAGTCGCATGAAGGCTTTTTAGAATCACCAATTCAACTGCATGTGTTTGGACTGCTGGAGAAAAACGAATCACCAGGGGAGAATTCACAAGAACGAGGGAGAACATGAAAACTCTACACACAGATGGGGTCAGGAATGAAACAAATTAACTTGGAGGTGAGAAGTCACAGTGCCATCCACTGAACGACAATGCAGCCCTACTCTACACCACCCAGAAACACTGTACTGAGCCCTATTTGACTTGCTTGCATACTCATGCTTGGAGTAATTACCATTACTGATAATGCACCAAGTCGGCAGTGTGAGGCGTTTGCGAAATTCTGTTGCAAATCCTCCTAGACTATAAATACTTCTTTATGTATTACTTATTTGAATGTGCAGCAAAGATAATTTCGAAATAGATTTAAAAGCAGGCTGGCAGATATAAAGAAAATTACATATATCATTTTACAATTAATATCCAATATAATAAAGCTATTATTGTTTACTGGATAAATTACTTTCAATGGAACAACTGAAATGGTACAAAGTGGCAAATAAATGCAGGATTTAGTATCTTTTCAGACACTTTATGGTCTGTCTATTCGCCTACACTTTTTTCATTCAGTTAATTTGGCAGAATATACTTATGGTTCGGGTAAGTACACCCATCTGTGACAGTAAATACAGGCCATCAGTGTGAATATGAAGAGAGTGGGTGTAACATGAGCATGAGGTTTTACCCATAATGCACTGTGCTGAGCATGAGTATACCTGCCCCAGTTTTCATTTCAGAAGTTGCAAAAAATAAGGTGTGCCGAAGCCAGAAGGCACAGTGTGATTTTATGCGTGAAATGATCAAACAGGCTGTGACTGTGTAGTTAGCCGAGGTGTGCGCACAGAGACCAGCTGGGCGATGTGAGATTGCACAAAAACCTTCTCCAGAGCTTTTCAAGAATACTTAAAAAACTAAAATTCTGAGAGGCAGCCAATATTAATGGGTAATGACCCTGAAATGGTTGACATTTATAACACAGGGTTTACATTCACTCAGCATGTTATGGTCCTCTTCAGACATGACAGCATGATGACTCATGGTGCAGTGGATCTTCTGGCTGATCTGACGTGGCATATGAGAGGAAGACAAGACCCCCTGCTAGATACCTAACAGCCGCTTAGTGTCGGCCTTCCGACTGATTGATGACATGTCCTCACTTTTGCTTCTGTAATGCCATTAATCTTCTGCTAGCCATCCAACCCAATTCCATTCTGTTCAACAACATTCTCAGACCCCCCGATTTGCAGGTAGTTGGTTGAACAAAAGCTGACACATATTTACTTGTCGCGGAGGATGGTGTTGCGCAGGACACAAAATCTGGGCTTCTTAATTAGCTTTCATTTTGACCTTTCCATCATCTTCACTGCCTTCTTCTGACTGAGATAAAATCTCTTTTCATGTACCAAATCTACTTCAAATGACAAGTTGGTTGTTTAATGTATTTTGAAGTGATCACATAGAATTGAATCGGAAACTTGCAATACTATATATATATACTATATAGTATTGCAAGTTTCCGATTCAATTCTATGTGATCACTTCCACTCTCCCTCTGCTTGAATATAGTAATAGGCGATGGTACAAGACAACACGTGTTGTGTTTTGGTGATATCCATATGTCAGGGGCATGTTCAAGGTCTGACATACTGGAAATTGCTCTGCAACTTGCAAACCCTCAGATCAGTCAGAAGACTCCTCTTGTTGATTCAACGCATAAGGGTTTAGTGTATGACTGAGCAGATTTTTACAGGAAAAGCAATGGAAAGGATGGAGACACTGATATCAGAATGCAAAGGAAATCCTAGGCTCTGCCACAGAGCAAAACTTTGAAGATTATCTCTCACGGTGCCTTTATTCGCAACCCTTAAAGACTGTCAGTGAAGTAATTGCATGTCTGACTTTCCATTGGGGTGGAATGTTTTTGGTGTTCTCTCTCCGTTCTCTCACAGCAGAGGAGCTAATGCATTAAGGTATATCAGATAACAATCACTGAAAACCGGTTTACAAAAATAAACTCTCTGGTTCAAAATACTGTGAAAATACTGTTTTGATGTGGTCTTCATGTAGGGTTTAAAACTGATAGCCATGGAAATCTAGTGACAAAATTCTGGAGATTATAGTGGAAAAGAATCAGATTTTTTAGTAGAAAATACTTATTAAGGATCCTATTTGTATTCAATTAATAATTGTTTTCTATAATATTGTTCATGGCTGGGATTATTCCTACTAGTTTTTGGCAAGTAAGTATTACCCAGAAAGAGGAAGAAGTGTCAGACCAGGAATTTTCCTTCATGCCTCATCCTGGTGTAGCTGACAGTGTGTGGGAAGTGTACACTCATCTCATTTTCTGGTAGATTCAGTGGCCAGTAAAAATTTGAGATAGGCTTCTTAAATCATCCAGTAAAATTCCAGCAAGATGACTTGAATCGTCCTGATTTTACATCCCTCTTTCATTATGCCAAGAAATCATAAAATACATTTATGTTTGTACAATTTTTCCTCAAGTCTTGTAGCTATGAAAGAATGATGCTACCCAAATTCTTTTGTACTAGTGTCCTGTTTCAGTAACAACACATTAGAGACACATTGAAGAACACGGACATTACACGGGTTGTTCTGCTGCAAATCTGTCTGCTAACAGTTCGCACAACATTTTCATCCACCATTCAGAGCTTGGCATGGAAAAGAATCCATATTGCACTTAAGATGCTCCTTGGGAAACATTGGCTGCGGCAAATAATAGGTTTTACTGGAAACCATTTATCATTGGACCTGGTGAGCAACTATTAGGATGGTAAAAGTTTTGAGGCCCTTTCAGCCAAAGACTCTGCAGGATACCAGTGAGCAAACCAGCTGGTCTCTGATGCAGACTGGACTATAATGGCTGCCAAAGAGAGCTAAATATTGACATGCTGTGGATGCTGGGAGGGATGATGGAAATCAGCATGAATTGACTGCGGCAAAAGCTGCAAAGCCAGCTTTTAAAGACACAAATGAAAGGTCCCTGGGATGAATATGGGGCTAAATGCATCCTTACTGCTGTATGGCATTAAATAAGGTGGTAACACTTCGCTTAATAATAAAAAATACCTTCATAATACATTATAATGGTCAGTATAAGAGTTAATAAAGCATTGCACCATCTTCTACTGACAGTCATAAGTCATTATAGTGTTGATTATAAAAATCTATAATGCCATATACTGCAGGTACCCTCACGATGCATTGATGCATTATAATGATCAGTATAATTAGGGGTGGTTTGTGTTGCATTATGAAGGTAACTAATGTAAATAAATTTGACTGTAATGTGTTATGCCTTTTTTATAAATACAATTTATTATAATGCATCATAATGTGTTATAAATGTGTTCATAGATTGTTACAGACATAGCATTCAAAGAAAGTGTCACCAATAAGGTCTTCATGACCATACAGCACTAATCAGCAAAAGACTGGGACTTAAAACTCACTGTACTCAAAAATTGCATATTTGAAATACGACAAGCAAAGACAAGAAAGCCTTAGAGAGAAATCATCAAAACTGTCACTCTAGCAGCTCATTGTCTCCACAGTTTAAAGCAACAGCCCCATGTCCTTTGCTCCACAATGCCGCACACAATACTATACATAGAGATAAAAATCTTTCGTCCATCATCTGTCATTTAGTTGCCTGTCTGAGATTCATCTGTAGCCTGACAGAAGCCTTTTCATTCCTTAGTGAAAATGAATTTTAGCAAATCGCCTTTATCGCACTGTGACCAAAATGCTCTAATAATCTGCACGTGCTGTTTGTAAGATGTGATAATTCTATTAGTCATGAAGTGCTGACAGCATGCAGCCTTGATAACAATAAGGAAGCCATATTACACTAAACAAGAGGCAAAAGAATAAAAGAGCAACATATGCATTATTTGATTAAAGGGGTAGTATAGAAAAAAATATCACCAACTACTGTATATATCAGCACTTCTCAATCTATGGGTCGCGACCCAAATTTGTGTCACAGCAAGTTCTGAATGGGTTGCGGGGCAGAGTTGGTAATGTGAGCATTTTAAAACCCGCAAGCTCCTATGCTGATCTGGAATCAGATTTCCCAGCCCCAATCCTTGAATCCTTGAAGCAACTATTTAGCGCAAAACTTATGAACACTCAATCAATTCAAGAAGCCAAACCACAGATGCTTAATTTAAAATTCACTGGCATATCCAACCAGATTTGTGCGATAGGCATTGATTGGTGTAAATAGCAAAGCGCACTGCACACTTGATCACAGCGTTAATTTAAACCTATACTTGATACACAGGTAGAGTCGTGATGGCAATGTAAAAATTGGGTTGAAGTGCAAAAAAGGTTAAGAACCACTGGTATATGTGCCTTTATATGGGTATAACTTACTGAACCACTGGTATATGTGCCTTTATATGGGTATAACTTACTGAATCACTGGTATATGTGCCTTTATATGGGTATAACTTACCTTCCTTATAGTTGTGATGCACAATGGCCTCCTGGAGGAGGTCTGACTTGGGAAAAGTGACTTTCTGCATCTTCTTGGGTTCCATCTGCTTCTGTGAGACCTTCTCACGCTCATAGTAGGCCAGTATCTGGTCACAGTGGACCTGCCTCAGGCCAAGCTGGCTCGGGGGCAAAGTGTCCAGCAGATGCTGGTCGACTTCCATGGCGTCACAACGAAACACTCTACATAACTGAAAAGACCTGAAAAGAAACAAACAGAGAGTAGAAGATTACATTTACCGATCACCTAAGAAATCAAGCAAATTCTGTTATAAAGAAATTGCCACAAACCTCATAAGGGTTATAAAAAATCATAAATGACATAACATTATATAAAGAACCGCCAATGATATAGATAATTAAGCAATTAAGTAACAGTATAAGCAACTGCTATACATTTCCATTATTGTTGCACTGCGCTGAGGCATTTCTCTCCAGATGAGACAACAAGCCATTCAGACAGGGTTAAAAAGGTAAACACAAAGCATGTTCAAAGAATTCTTTCAAGACATCACTTTTCTCAGACATCAGTACCCAGGAGAGGTCTGTCTGTGTTTTTCATATTATTTACGCAGAGAGTCCTGAAGAGTTACTTGTCTGAGTTGCAGCGGCAGAGTCATCATATGATTACAACTTGTTATGCAGACACTGTTACCCTGGAGACTGATGTAGGCAACATGGTTGTTGTGACACTTTATCCTGTCATTTTTGAAGCTGCCAAAGACCCAAGATCTGGTTGTCTTCAACTAACACTGCTTTAAAATCCTGCAATAAGTAAATCTGGTAAGCATTATTGCCACAGTACATTATTAGTATTATGATACTGTGCATTGTTTTAATTGTCCTGGAATTTTGATATTTATGCAAATGAATCTACACACTTCAGTTTCATTTCCAGTTTTGTCACCTGGAAATGCCACAATGCGTAACATGAAAAAAACACAAGAGTAAATAGGAGCCTTCATGAAAAATATTGCAACCTTTTCTATCGCTGGCATAATGATAACACTGGTGGTTAAATCTGTTATAAAAAGAAGAACAAAATGTGTGTCAAATCCACTAATTTTACTATAAAACTATCTAAGAGTCAAAAACCTTTCATAGCTCTTCCTTGCAAGATAAACCAATTAAATTAACTTAAAACCTGAAGGGCAGCAAACACATTTCAGAAGTGCATCGTTGTGGCATGAATGATACTGACACTGAGTCTCTGTGATGGAGCTGCCATCTTCCTGGCTTGGCTAAGTAAGCTTTTGATGCAGCACTGCCTTAGGATCTACGATGGAGAGACAGGGGCCCTTCCGCTAATGCACGCAGAGAGATGAAAAGTAGCATAATAATTCAGCTCTTGGGGGTGACCTTTCATGAGCAGATTACAGGCCGCATCCCCATAACCGACTGTGGCAGAGCGAGCGCTGGAATTCGTCACCTTTGAAGTGGGTTATCCTGAGGCTTACAGCGTAATTTTTTTTTTTTAAAGAAAGGCATTACGTAATTAAATTTTTGTTTATGTTATAGAGTAGTACTGCCTTGGGAATAATTACAGCAAGATCCTTTAATCCTCCAAACACTTCATTGTAGATTTTGGGAATACCTACAAAAATATGTCTTACCATTAAATGCAAGATTTGCTAAACTTGAACTAGTTATGACATTAATGTTAAATCAATGTATGTTTCAGAAAGGAAGGTTCTAGGGAGGACCACTTAAGAAAGTCAAATTTACACTTTAATTAAATTGGCTATGCAGGTCATGACTAAATAAGTACATTTGAATGCACCATGAAGATTATAATTTAAGATTTATAAAAAGACAGTTCATCCTTCTCTCTAACTGTTTAGTTCAAGATTTGATCTATATGCACAGTTAATATAGGCCATCCCTAACCTTAGGGGAATCCAGCATCAGAAGATGGAACTGAGAGAAAATGACGTTTTATCTTCCTCTCATGAGAAATGCAAATGTCTGAAGAGGAGCAAATACATCCGTCCACCAGTTTGCACATGAGAGTTAGGGTACAGCAGTCACTATGATACTGCTCCTAAATCTTTTCTACATGTCTTCCTTAGGAACCCTTTTATTGACTATTTTGGAACTATATTAACATCAATGGTATGAAATGACTTTCTAATAAGACATAATTGTTTCATTGCAATGACAGCTTTGCAGCTATTTTGTTCATGGGCGTCTACATCTCTAAGTATGATTTGAATTTTAAATACACTTTAAATTATGATGATACCGTAAAGCTGTGATACCGTAAAGCTGGAATACCGTAAAGCTGTGGTAACACGTCATTTTTCAGAACATGATTGTTGCATGATTTTCAGGGTATAAATATATTTAATCGTTAACTCCTGCAGCGACGTGGTTAATTAATTTTTGTTTTCTGTATAGTCTTTCTGTTTTGATATTCCATAATGAAACACCTTGTGTCTTTAGTGAGTGAATCGGTTGAAGAAGCAAAAAGGAAGGTCCTTTGAATCAGGCAATTTACTCAATTCTCTACTTCCTTTGTGGTGTTACTGCATGTTGAGAGATTCAGCATAAAACAGGCCAGTGCAACAGACTTGGATGATTGAAGAGTAAAGTTACCAGATTACATTTTAACGTTTCTTTGTCTGCCCGCTTAGATAGGCCCTCATTAGGAAAGATAAGAGGACAGCAGCAGAAAATTGGATACCTGCTCTCGTTGTTTTCTGTCCATTTTCATATTCGGGCTCTGGGCAGGATCTGTGCCAGCACTCTGCTGTCTAAAACTGGGGCATTTGCCACTGTGGTTTTATCTCTGCCAAAAAGACACCTTCAGCTCCGCAACCCCAACCGCAGAAGAGACCACTGGCTACATCAATGGTCTTCCTTGCTAGGTTCATAAACCATGGAGAGGAGCCTCAGCCAATCAGAGAATCTTGCTGGCTGTGGAGTTTTTTTCCAAGACCGGCATACCAGATTGTAACAATGTTCTTCTTCCTGCTTCAATGAATGATGTCAGAATCACTTATGTTCCAAGGACACAACACAAGGGTTTTTCTGATAGGTTACCCAGTACATACTAGAGGCAGAGTGCCTCTAATCGCAGACGTCTTCATAGTTTACTGTGAATAACAACACATGGCCCTTAGTTTAGTACTCACACCTATGTGTATGAAAATGAAAGAAAAACAAAACACAATAATGTTGCTATATTAAATACCGAATGATTTCATGTGGTAGAGATAATAATAACAACACACACTCTATTGATCCCTGTGGGGAAATTGTCTTTATGCCTCCCTTGATTTGCTCTTTGTAGAGCAAGTTGTCTGTGAAGGGCAGCTGCCTGTTGGGGCACCTGGGAACTGGGGGTTAAGGGTCTTGCTCAAGAGTGTTGGATTTGAACTGACACACAGGCTTAGCCCACTGAGCCACACAGGGTCCCCAAAATGGCCAACATATCATTTATATTTTTATATATGACACATATATATGAACATGCATCATCACTTTGTCAAGGGATAACAGGCATTTTCCATAAAAGATTCTCATATTGCATAGTTCCAATCACCATTTATCAGTTAGCTGACCCCTGATTTTCCTTCATTCTTACTGTCTAAAAAAGGAATAAGGTGAATATCAGCATCAGGTAGATATCTCATGACTCACTATGCATTGCTCTTGGAGACTGAAAATCAGTGAAAACTACAGTGGGAGGCACAGTGTTGCAGTGGGTAGCACAGTTGCCTCACACCTCTGAGACTAGGGTTCAAGCCCCCCCCCCGGCATTCTGTTCTTATGTTATGTTCTCCCCAAGTCGCGGGGCCTCTGTTGGGCAGTCCAGTCCCCTCCCCCACCATCCAATGGGCTGGGACCACATTCTGGACTGCTTCCTGCCATGTGCCTATAGGCTCTGGGCCCCCAGTGACCTTGAATAGAAATACAGTTTCAGAAAATTGATGGACTAAAGTGGATTCAAAGGCCACTACACTGGGAGGCTGCATATAGAGACCCCTCACCCTGACCTTTTTTTGCATATGCCAGATTACTTGTTCCTGTGTGGAACACATAGCGTCTTAGAATAATGCTCCAGCTCATTTTATTATTCTCCACTGTCACTTACATTCAGAAATTACTTTATCCTCTCATCCATTTGTTCCTTTCTGATCAAATCCTTCAGTTTTTCCATGGAGTCTTATCAGAAAAGTTCACCGCGCAGTACAGTGACGAAATGCCCCCAAGTACCCCTTAAGTCTTTTCTGCTAATGAATGACCATTTTCTTGGTAGACAGTGCCCACTAGTTACTGTGACATAGCAAAAATGTTTTGAAGTTATTTGGTGCATGACAGGAACCTCACAGGTAACAGCTGTTCAATTAGGCAAAAAAACGAAATGGAGGTTTAATTTCCCCCAAACATTCCCAGGGAGTCTGGGGTGCAGCAGCCCCCACACCCGTGCATCTATAACTAGGTCTAGATGCTTATTTTTTTCGAAATGCCTGAATCAGCTGTAGCCCTCACATCCAACTCAGACAACTGAGACAAACTTCTGTCAGACATACACATCTACCCGTTTCTACAATTTAACCATTCACGTAATAAGAGGCCATAATCTAATATGATATGACAAAGAGGACACTCTCAGATATGCACCTTAAATTACCAACGTGTAAAGGAAACTTAGTGTTACTACTTTGCTGGCTTGTGAGAGGATACAGGTTTACTCACCATCCTGCAGTATCTCCCCAATAAGCAGATCATTACTATAAAACCGTTCTAGACTTGGTGACACCCATGAGATCACAAAAAAGCAGCAGAATCCCTGCAGTCTATGGTATTTTAAGCAATATTACATTAACTCTTTGATTCATTTTACTATTCCTCTCTGATTCTACAGTTCTTCGGGTTTTATGTTGATTCTGGGATGGACGCTATTCCATGCAACCCTCCATTCTACACCCATGCTTTCGGCTGATATTAGTATATATAATGGAATTACAGTATGAACTGGAAAACATTCAGCTTCAGAAGGCAGCAACTAACAACCATGGTAACAAACTAACAACCATGGCAAGCTGCCTTAGGCATCGAACTTGCAAACAAATAACTGAATTCTATCTAGCATTAATCAATTCAGTTTCGAATTTAACATATTTTATCCTATTAAAAATAAGATGTATGAAGCATAGCCAATGTATAACACAAATGTATAAATTCCTTCAGAATTTAAAAATGAATGTGCAACATTCTAGCCTTATATATCTGCTGCACTCATCGCAAACATACAGCCATGGGTAACTCATGGTTCTCATGTCCCTGTAGCAACCTGTGTTCAACAGCAAAAAGTATTGCACAGATCATATCTATAGCATACATCCTCCGGAGATCCACCAATTCATTTTGTGTGTCCTCTATAGAGGACATTATTTTTACTCAAATCTCTCATATTCTGCATGCTAATCTGTATAGTTGTTTCTATAATGTTGTTCGTTAAAGAGAACAGTTAGGGCTTTAAGATCTAATCACCTATTGGGATGTGATCTTGTAAACTTCTTCCTGTCAAATGAAAATTTTAATCAATATTTTTAAAACATTTTTCCCTCTGGATGTCAGGAGGATGTTACCACACAGTCTTCTGTTGTTTTAGGTTGAATATAGACCAGAAAATGTAACCCCTGTACAGAGCCTAGAGTTCTTCTTCACATCCTGTTAAGGCCAAACATAGATCTCTGTGTAAAAACAAGCTAGACAAGACAGTAGATACATTGACTAACAACACATTTCATTATCTGCTATTGATTATCCAGTCTGAAAGAGAGCCAGACACATTAACAGATTACATTCTCTTTGACCAAGGGATGCACCTGTGTTTTAACTGGCTTGCACTGTAAACCCAACCTGCCCCATAAATGTGTCGGTGATTTGGAAGCCTCCCCGCTAAAGCATGGCCAATGTCTTGGTAGTTCATGCATCTTAGTTACAGTGACCGGTGTTTTAGAAGGTTTATGGTATTCGGACATGACAGATGCCCCACAGGTAACAGCCGTTTAATTGGCTAAAGGACGGATGTAGAGGGAGTGTATCTTCCAGTCCAGCTTCCCATCTCCAACAGCATGTGTCCAGCAGCACACAATAAAAACTGCAAATGACCTACAGAGTGTGGTGAGGATGACAGGAGAGATAGAGACAGCAGCACATGGCCCCACCACCACCTCCCCCTCCCGACTCACTCCCCCTCTATGCATCCGCAGCACCATCGGCTCTGCTGCCTGGACCTGCCTGCTGCACCTTCCAGACTTAACATTCATCCTCTTGACAGTGGAATTGTGCATGCTGCTCATTCCATCACACCACATGATGCAACGTCAGTTGCATCCAACATCCCCGTGTGTGTGTGTGTGTGTGTGTGTGTGTGTGTGTGTGTGTGTGTGTGTGTGTGTGTTGTGCTGGAGACCACAGGTCTGTCTGTGTTTCAGGACCCACGTTTAGACTCAGCTCCAAAGCTGGGCACAGTCATCCCGAGGCACTGTCCTTCCATTTATAGTCATCTCCGAGTGGGAGTATGGAGTGAGGCTACACTCCGTGCGTTCAAAGATGCAGTATTACCGTTAATCGCGTTTCTATCTCTCTCGCTCCCTGCCCTACCAAAGGCAAGGAATACTAATGGCAATTACTGCCAAATAATTTGTGTCAGCGCAAAGACTATTAGAAATCTATGCTGCTGGATTTCATCTACAATTCATGGCAATATTACACCATTATACGGTAATATTGTAATATTACAAAACGTATGATATTTGTAGCAATGAAACACATGCACATGCATCCGTTTTTACAGCTAACCGCGGATCGGCATCTGGTAAGTAACATAACAGGACTAATCCTACAGATTTCAAAGGCATCAAACTAAATAAAAAGGTGCACACCCACTGCAAAAAAAAGACAAAAACAGGCTTATTTTTCTGCTTAGAACGAACGCGGAAGCAAAATTCACATTTAATAAGGCTAGACAGACTAGCCGACATATTTAAACTTTTTACTCACAGTATGGATAGTGTGTGGATAATTTGGTGACAATTTCTTGACACCGGGCAGTAGTGGTAGCTACAGGTTTCCAGCTTCTTTCAAGCCACAGCCGAATGCGATTAAATTCATAATTCAGAGTCCTGCCAGCGATGTGCGGTAAAGTCCTGCGTGCATTATTTAACGGTTGAGTTGTAGAAGCATTAGCGGCGGCGGCAGCAGCAGCGACATCCCTCCCCAGCTCTCGCAGCCCACTCTCCTGGTTGCACAGCCTGCTGGGTGCGCACTGCCCGCATCTCCAACCATGACTTCTGCACGTGCTATTGTGGCGCGCGCGATTGGCATCTCGGTAATCCCCACCCCGGCCCCCCCACCGCCCCCCCCCCCCGCACCCA
>JAODKE010000037.1:12671481-12686114 GCA_026779605.1 Mormyrus hasselquistii
GCAGCGCCCGCTGGGGGGGCACGGCCCCCATCCCCCACCCTGGCTTCCGCACGGGGCCCTGGGGCGCCGCCCGTTGGCGTCCCCGGAACCCCCCCCCCCCCCCCCCCACACACACACACACACACACACACACACCACCTCTCCGCCTCCGCTGAAGCTGCGCGTCTAATCTGTGCCTCTCCGCATCAAAAATAAAGGTAAGTTGCTGTACTATGTATATTACTGACCCGTCTTCGAAAACGGTTATCCTGGCAGCTTTATACGCAAGGAATTTCGCCTTTAAAGGCTAGCCTCAGGTTGATGGCGGAGCACGATGCCTCCATCCTTCCGCGTGTCGCACCGAAGTACATTTTCAGGGCAGGTTAATACTGGAGCCTTGGTCCACTTATCGTTAGTGTGATATGTACATGTGTGACTGCTGAGCTTCTTCCTATTTTATTTATTTTTTATTATGCATTTTCTTCGAGAGATTCACCGTCCCCCATCTCATTCCCACCACTAAAGCTGCTTAAACTCCCACTCATATCAAAAGACAGATAAAAGATAGCATAAAGATTGAGAAGATAGGTGGAACGATCCTGATACTTCAACTTTAATTAGGTCACATGTTTAATCTCCTTTTCTTTCAAAAAACACAGAAATCTGACCAGCAAAATTAATGACTATTTCTCTGCCTCATGGATATATTAAGTTAATGAGAACTAAAGCTTGATGAACATATTAAATATGATCTTGTCAACTAGCTTCTGATATCAACAATAGCACTTTTTTCTGCACAGTGACTGTGTCTATGGGTTTTTTTCTGGACAAAGGAAAGCCATGCAGGACTAAGAGACACACCTCCCACTGTGACTTTTGGCAATTACTGCTGTCGAGAGTGCCCTAATGACTACTGTACTGATGACAGGCCTCACACACAGGGTGCATACCATTAAAAAGAAAGCTCCACTTTCATCACAGTCACAAAGTGTGAGGAACAGGTCAGCAGGAATTCAGAAAACAGTCAAAGGCTCTTTGAAGGTTGCATAGTAAGGGATTAAAGAAGCTGAGGGAGTTTACCCCTGTAAAGTGTTGAGGAAAGCACTAATAGGTCATTCAGTCCACTCAGTAAAAGAAAAATCAGGCAACAGGAGGTTTGATAAGTGGCTGTGCACTGTACTGTAAATGCATGCACATGCACACAGAGGAGGTAACAGCTTTTTTTATTGGCTGTTTGGGTCTTTGGAAAGGCACAGTGGAGAGACTGAACAGAAACTGCCCAATGGATGCAATGTAGGTTCATAATAAACAGTTCAGAGAGTTTGGATGTGTGTTACAAAACTGAGTAATGAAACAAAAGTGGAGGTAGAGTTATATCACAGGCATTATGCATATTTCCATCCCCTAAAGGTATATTTTTAAATATAGCTCCACATGTGGCACAATTTCCAGCAATATCAGAGAGATATTAATATTTCAATGCCAAATTTAACACAACACAGAAAATGGGTTTCTTGTTCAAATCATGCATATCTCCTTAATTAGGTAGTTGGGGGTAAGTGTCATACGAAAATTCTGGTATGGAAGGAGTTTGGTGAGGCCATGGAAAATGACTTTCGGTCAGCCTCAAAGACATTCTGGCAAACTGTCAGGTGACTCAGGAGGAGGAAGAAGACCTTTATCCATGCTGGTTTTCAGCAAGGATAAGGCCCTGATAACCTAAAATGGGGATATAGTTGAGCAGTGGAAGGAGCACCCCACTGATACACCGTCCTTGGAGGATGTAGAACTGGAAGACCCCGAGGAGGACTTACCTATAACTAGGCTTGAAGTCACTGAAATAGTCAAACAACTCTTTGGTGGCAAAGGGGTGGATTTGCTCTGAGTTCTTGAAAACTCTTGATGTTGTTGGGCTCTTGTGCATGGCTGACATGCCTCTTCAACATTGCGTGGAAGTTGAAGACAGTGTCTTTGGATTGGCTGACTGAGGTGGTGGTCCCCATATTTAAGAGGGGGAACTGGAGGACGTGTTTCAAGTTTAGACGGATCACACAGTCTCCCAGGGAAGGTCTATGCCAGGGTACTAGAGATTAGGATCCATTCGTTAGTCGAAGCTTGGGTTCAGGATAAACCATGTGGATTCCGTCCTAGTCATGGAACCCTGGAGCAGTTCACCCTCACATGGATACAACACGGTTCATGGGAGTTTGCCCAACCAGCCTATATGTGTTCTGTGAACTTGGAAAAGGCATATGATCATGTCCTTCAGGGTGGGGCTGTTTTGGGAGAATTGGATATGGGGTTCATTGTTACAGGGCATCATGTCCCTGAACAATCAGAGCAAGAGTTTGGATCATATTACCAGCAGTAAGTCAGACTCTTTTCTGGTGGGTGATGGACTCCACCAGGGCTTCTATTTGTAACTGAATCTTTTCATAGCATTTATAGACAGAATTTTTAGGAACAGCCGTGGGGCAGAGGGGGTCCATCATGGTGACCTCAGGATCATGTCTTTGCTTTTTGCAGATGATGTGGTCCTGTTGATATCATCGAGGCAGTCACTTGCAGCATACACTGGGGCAGTTTGCAACTGAGTCTGAAGAAGCTGGGATGAGGATCAGCACCTCTAAATCTAAGGTCTTGGTTCTCGACTGAAAAAGGGTGGATTACTTTGTTCTGATGGGATGAGTTATTGCCTCAAGTGAAGAAGTTTAAGCATCTCAGGGGGTGGTGTTCATGAGTGAGAGTAGAAGGGAGCAGGAGATTGACAAGTAGATCTATGCAGTATCGGCAGTAATGCAGACGCTGTACTGTTCCGTGGTGGGCAGCATCGGCAGTAATGCAGACGCTGTACTGTTCCGTCGTGGGCAGAATCGGCAGTAATGCAGACGCTGTACTGTTCCGTGGTGGGCAGCATCGGCAGTAATGCAGACGCTGTACTGTTCCGTCGTGGGCAGAATCGGCAGTAATGCAGACGCTGTACTGTTCTGTCGTGGGCAGAATCGGCAGTAATGCAGACGCTGTACTGTTCTGTTGTGGTAATGCAAGAGCTGAGCCGGAAGGCAAAGCTATCGATTTATTGGTCGATTTACATTCCTACCCTCACGAGCTTTGGATAGTGACCAGAACCAGACTGTTGATAAAAGGAGCATGTCCAACCGGAAGGAAACTGTGGGGTAGAGACAGGATACGCTGGACAGATTATATCTCTCGGCTGGTGTGGGAATGCCTTGGTTTTCCCCTGCAGGTGGAACTGGGGAGAGGGGACATCTGAGCATCCCTGCTTAAACTGCTGCCCCATGATCCACCTCAGCAACAGATGATGGATGGATGGATAGATGGATGGATGGATGGACTGATTACTAAATATTACTAACTTTAAAATTATTTCTATAAAGTCAAAGGGAATGTGATGATGTATCAAACGAGAGCAATCACACCAAAAACACCAAATTGGCAAGCTTACACTTTAACATCAATCATATGCAGCAATCAGAAAGAATACAGCAGAAAACTCATTGAATAAGTGTATCTCTATTTCTGTAACCTTAAATCATTACACCCTGATCCAGTGCATGTAAACTGAAGAGAGAAGATAAGCTAGCTGAATGTTTTCTCTGTGCTTTCCTGGCAGAAAACTCAGTGATCTGACTCATAAAATACATTTTACATATGAAGCAGATTACGCATATGCAGACAACAAAATACACAACGATGTAAAACAAAAAAAGATGATACATTTAGACTTGGTCTCCCTATTCATTTTTAACCAATCGCCAACTTGCAAAAAAATAAACAACCAATAAAGAATAATTTCTCAGAAATAATACTAAAATTGAAGACTAATAGGCCCCCCTGATTACTCTGGTCCTCTTTCATCCCACCTTTTATTTCATGCTTAACACAACCAACATCTCTATGGACTGATATTTGCCTCTTGTTACATAAGATATAAGATACACTATCTACATCTATCTACATGTAAACACATAAATAAATATCACTGTGGTATATACAGACAAATCAGTATATTATCTGGAAAAGCCTGATTAACATCTGGGGTGACAAAAAAGTCTATGTAGTACAGCAGAAGATTTAAACACCCAACAATTCATCTTTTAAGTGATTTCCTGTTCAGACTCATTGGGTGATATAAACTTATACATGTAAGCCAGGTGTTTAGGTATGGAATAAATCCCACCTCATGGTGTGTTTATTTTAGTCTACAGATCTATTTAAAGCCATATTTGAATAATTACGTGATTGATAATGCAAGGAAACTGTATTCAATCCACTGTTAATTAAGGCCTTAATGTTTCTCACTGTCCTCAAGGTCAGCTGGTGCTTCTATGCATGTTTGCCAAAGAACAAAATAACACTTTTAGACTTTCCTTAACCTAGTTTATCAAGTGGGCTTGAATCCGGAGGAGAATGTCAGATTGCTGTAGCAAGAGGGCCTTGGAATGATCCAGAAGAAGCCCTGGGTATTCAAATGAAAAGGAGCTTCAGCTACAAATGAATAATGCAAAGGCGCAAACTGGGAACTTCACAGCTTCTGTCAGTATTAGGTCTAGCATCAAGGGTCCACTTCTAAAACATGAAAAACAAAGTTTCACTTCTGAACCACAAAGAAAACATATAAATATAAACTTCTACTTCTGAACCATGAGGGAAACACATCTAAGTGAAGCTCAGCATAAGTAAAGTATATCTAGATGCATGTATCAGTGCAAATGTGAAAAAATAGCTGGAATTATGTGTCCGTGGTGTATGGCAATATGAATGGCTCTATAATAAAGTTCCGGTTGCAGTGTTTCAGAATGTTACATCTGAGTATAGCCAGTCTTGTAAATGCATTTGTGAAGCATCAATGCATGTGGAGTTACTGTTTCTGTGACAGTATGTGATGAATTTACCATAGCATGAACAGCACGGAGCACAGGCTTTTCTTTCAGCACAAACAGTGTCCATAAAGGTGTTCTTGACGCATATAGTATATGTGTACATGTGTATACTTCAAAGGTGGGAAGATTACTGGGTGTTCCTGTGACAGAAAACATAATATATAGGAAACTTAATCACAGGGTGGTTCCCTAATTAGTTTTTTCAGAGGGCCAAATTAAGTACAAATCAGTAGCACAAAGCCAAGTGCCCACAATAAAATTTTCTAAGTGGGCGGGGGGGGCGCTAAATTAATAATTTACTAACTGTGGTGGTGATGGTGGTTGTTGGTGGTTGTTGGGGGTTGGGGGGGGGGGGTTGAAGATTCCCATTGAGTATCTGCCTTATCATATGACCTTTGTCGTCAAAACACATGACAGGTTCTTCTCTAAATGTTCCTTGGATTTCAGGTGATTTTTTTATTGTACTCCCATGTCATTTGTTAAAGCTCAATATTTCATAATCCCGTATTGAGCTGGGTGATTTTGATGTAAAAACAGTTGGTTTTAGTACTTTCCCATTTTAATGTCCATCCATTCCACCATCTGCCCATCCTTCATCCATCTATCTATCCATAACTGCTTGTCCAGTACGGGGTAGCAGTGAGGCTGAAGTCTATTCAAGGAAGCATAGCACATAGCAAGGAGAATTGGAGTACCAGTCAGTCATAAGAAATGAACTAGCATTAACAATAAATGTCACAGAATGATGCTTAATAGCATATACAGCGGGTACTGCTCATCTGGAGTTTAATTAAAAGATAGGGCCATGGTAGTCTGCTCGAACATTAATCCAAACCCAATATGCACACATAGGGTAGAATGCCTTTGTAATTTCAATGTTAAATCAGAAGGCTGATTGCTTAAGCTCTCTTCCTCATTATCAGGATACTCCTGCGGACATTCAGTCATCTCTATTAGGTTTACATCACGTTACAGAAGTAGAGATGTGGCTGATATGGAGACACCTTCAACGCCTTACATGGTGTGGACTCCATGAACATCCTGAAGCCACAAGGAAGGACAGAGCATTTGTCTCGGAAAGGAGGTCAATAGAAACACACGTCCCACAGAGTATGGCGCAGGTCCTTATGTCCGCGTCCGCCAAATTGATCCTTCTGGCAAACCCACCCTGCCTGCAAGGCCTGAGCTTTTCTCAGTGGCTTTATGCGGACGCATAAAAACGGATTTCACGGGCCATTCGCCTAAAACCATCAGCACCCCACAGATGCATTTTAAAAAAGGACGGAAGGTTCCTTATCTCCAAATAGCTTCTTGCCTCTCTCCTTGGGCTTCCTCTGCGGAAGCTCTAAACTGATATTTTTCGTCCGGGTTTCAGCCCCTGGCAGCTTTCTGGCCATCTGCATTTTCAAATGGAAGAATGGCACTCCTCGGATACAGCTGAAGGGCGTGTGATTCATTTAGCTCATTAACTACCGCGGTGCATGGAGGGGGGGAGACTCGTTCGAAAATAGGCTCATTCATTTTGCCACAGCCGGCACTTTGGCGTCTGCAGAAGCAGCTCTGCTTTGCTACAGTAAACCCACAAAATGGGCTCCGCTGAATTCTAGACAAGAGAAATCAACAGAAATACGTCAGCTGGCCAAGGTAGAACCCTCAGATTTACCTTCCCCTCGATTCTCAGTGAAATTCCTCCACATCATGCAACATAATAATCTCGAACTTCCACAGCCCAATTTCAGCTCTTTTTATAGCTTTGCAAAGGATCACCAATCATCTCAGGAACCTGGCAGACAAAGAGGGGGAGGGGGGGAGCATTAGAGACTAATAAAGGGTGATAACAATCTGGAGGGAGGGTTAGCGAGCCGAGCCAGGCCTTAAACAGAATCTGAAATTAATCAGAGCAGACATGCGCCACGCTTATGTCAAAGCTTAATTGCTGGTACGAGAGTGGAGCAGACCTACATTTCAAATAAGACAAACAACTAATTCTGTGAAGGGCAATTATTATGAAAACTGAGAGGACAGGAAAGAAGAGTCAAACTGCATTTCAGTTATGTTTCTGCTGGTTATTTTGTCGGAGTATGTCAGCTTAGCTCTTCAAAGCCTCTCCTCAAGCCACCAGAGCATTTTTGGTGACCAGTATGCTCATATATTTGTTGAATTTGACTACTGCCGTGCCATGTTTGGCTAATCAATATGTCATTAAGGTTATATAAGTTAATTATTTA
The DNA here is from genome assembly GCA_026779605.1 of Mormyrus hasselquistii. Classification (NCBI taxonomy): domain Eukaryota; kingdom Metazoa; phylum Chordata; class Actinopteri; order Osteoglossiformes; family Mormyridae; genus Mormyrus; species Mormyrus hasselquistii. Next base: position 12,678,593 of record JAODKE010000037.1, read on the forward strand.
AGTGAGCTGGTAGTGAAATATAGTAAATACACAGAATGATTGGTGCTCCTGAGGAAAGCTTAGGGAACCAGATCAGTATCTTCTAGCTGTCCAGCAAGATATCAGAATAGATGTTTTCAGATATTAGATGTATATTAGATATGTGGCTGTTTATTGAATTATTGTTTATTAGCATGTTGCATATTTTAATGTTAAAAATGTTTTTTTTCTGCGCAAATATACACTTACTACCCAGATATTTGGCTTTAAGATAATTGTCTTTGGTCGCCTGAGACTTTTGCACAGTACTGTATGTGTCTATATTTAGAACCACACTTTGGAGTACAGTTATACCACTCAGCCATGACTGCCTGTCTCTTGGGGACACAGGAAGCGATTGGCTCCATATGAGATATGCCCCTGAATAGATTCTGGGCTAGTATATTTTCTTTCCAAACATTTCTCTGTTTTAATAGAATGCTCACCTAAGGGGCGCAAATTGTTGCAATTCATCACTTTTTTCCCCACATCATATAAAGCAGGCGATGGGATATTTTGTGCGCTTCATAGCAAAAATTCAAACCAGAAATGCAGTTAAGTTCTTGCTTAGTCTAGTTATCATTTGCAGGCTGTGTGAATTTAAAAAAAACCCACCAGTGTTGAAATATTAATACTTAATTATACAATTTCAGGCTCTGCAGTTTTTTCCCCCCCAGACAAAATCACACTTCAGGCTTCCATTTTATTTTTCAATACAACATTCCAAAAAATTACATAAAGTAAGATTAATAGGAAGTTTAGCATTGTTACCCAGTGCAAATCTTCCTATGCTTGTTGTCTACACCTTATGCTACAGACATCCTCATGCAGTTTTTGCACAGAGCCATAATTTACACTTATATTCATAATTTATCTTTAATTTATCGATAAAACACTTTACATTAACTGCACATTCATAGTCACTTTATAATTCATGTACAGAACATTGAGTGCACCTTCATAATGCATTCATAAGCAGTATGTAAGTATACCATAACATCCAAACTTATCTTAACAATTTTAATATACATTAGCAAACATTATATGATAATAACAAAAAGAATAATTGTAACATTTGTTTTTAATGTATATTAAAGCTGTTAAGGTATGTTAGGGTGTTAAGGTACACTTACATACTGCTTATGAATGTTCTATGAATGCATTATGAAAGTGCAATTAATGTAAATATTTACTAATTCATAATTTATTGTATTTGTATATATTTGCACCTAGATAGATGCTAATTGAATTTCATTAGCTCTGTACCTGCATCCAGTAGAATAAAAACAATGTTTTGTCTAATCTAATCTATTGTACCACAGCTGTGTTCAATAGCACACCACCATCATCTCAGCTGTGCCAAAGCCCACCTCAATATTGTACACCATTAGCTGTTGCTCGCTAATTTCTTTGTGGCAGTTATGTAGGGATGGATGCCAAATTAAACTTTCCAGCTGCAGTTGACTGGTGCTTGAATATGCTAAAAGCTTGCCATATTCCCACAGACTAGGCTGTAAAGTAAAGTGCATCAGTACCAGTCCTGGGCACGGTAATTCTTTTCCTATTTTATATGCACTCTATATGCCTCTCTCAAATACTCAGGGGTAAACAGGCGAAGAGTGTGCAGTATTTAGTGAAGCTCTGCTGTCCTAGAGACAGTAAGGAGACATCAGCGAGTCATCCTTGATGCCAACTGAAGAAAAACCCTATCTACAAGATATACAATTCAAAGACTGACCTGCAGATATTACGCCTGACATTTTCTGATTCAACGATTAACATGTTTAAAATCTGTTGTCATTTCTATAACACGTTAATCCTGATTACACAAGTGTTTTTTTTCCCTGAAATGCCATTTGAGTGCCTTGACAAATTTAGTTCGGACTAAAGGTCTGTCTGCTTTGATTTGGTTTTATTAGCAGCAGTACACATGATTCCCCACCCCCCCAAAGAGGGGCAATAGATGCCACTCACAAAATCCCAAATGGCATCACTCATTTTGGTAAAAGCACCACAGTTAAATTTGGAATTACTTACGGTTGACCAATACCATAAAAATCAACAAAGAGAGCCTTACCTCATGTGATATCCTGTGAAGAGTGAGATATGTGTGAGGTCGGTGTCAGGAGTTGGGGGGGTTGGGGGGGCAGATGGGGAATCTCAGGGTTTTCCTCCATAGCTGCTGTTTCACAGTTTCACACTCTCCCACCTCGCAATCTCAATGATGTCATTCATTCATCTACTTTCTATCCCCATGGCAACCCAGTAGCCAGGATCTGTCAGTTCAGAGCGCCACTCATTTTCCCATCAGCCCACCCTCCCACACACACACTCCACAGCCCGCGCAGAACCTCACAAACTGCCTCAGCAGTGTCCGGCAAACCTTTGTCACAACACCGAACAATTTCCAGAAAAACGCCCCCCCCCCCTTTGACTGTAAGAATGTTGCTAAAGAAGCAGTATGATTGAGGAAGTCCCTCTGGCCAGTCATCTTCCTCCTCTTTCTACTGTATGCAGGCAGAGAGATATCATTCATTACATGTGTAAAAATGTACCCCTCCCACAAACCAGCACCACCGCAGCGGCCCTGCCAGCTACACCTCCATACCTGCTCTAATTAACTCTGAATAGATGCTGCTACTTTGGTACTTTTAGTGAGACTTGATCACTGTTAAAACCCTGACCTTGGGATGTATGTGCATCAGACCCTCTTATAAATTGGCAACCACCAGAAAGTTCATTTGTATTTCATTGTAGCAACCAAACTATGTGGCAGGCAGAGCCAGCTCCAGCTATACTGCAGGCTGAGCGGACAGAACCTGCGAATTACCTGCCTTGTGGAGGAAGTGAAATGATCATCAGTTTTCTTGGTGGGGGGGCTTCCCAAGTAAAGCTTTGCTGGCCCTGTTTGTAAGGACACTAGGTCAGTAAACCACACAGCTGCCTTGCTAAAGACATAAAAGACAACAAGGGGTCCAGCTTTTAAGAAGAAAACTCCAGTCCTGGGGGGCTGGAGCTCTGCACATTTTTGGTTTTCCCCTTATTTAACACATCTGATTCAACTCATTGTGCTAATTATCACATAGCTCTTGATTGATTTGTGGTGGAACAGGGAAAGAACTAAGCTACACGGGGTTCTGACCCTCCAGGACTGCAGTTTGACACCCCTGCTTTACAGAGTGTCTTGTGTGAATCCAGGGTGCTCTTTAACTCTTCCCAGACTAAGGACTCAAAGCATTATAATCCAAATCACCATGTTCATAGGTATCCCTGCACCTGCGGTGATCACAGCGCTACCATCAGATCTCAAGCTTATGTCATCTCAGGTTAAACAATGCAAACGTCACATCCTGTCTGAATTCCGTGTGAGGGATGCCTTGCTGGCTTCTGTGACATCAGCACAGGAGAATAGGTGGAATCTCCTCTAATATGTCCCTGTCCTACACATCCTCAATGACCTCTTTTGTGTCGGGTTATCATTTACATCGCACTTTTCACTATTCAAAGCTAGATTCATTACCACATGGTAGTACCATCATTCACAGCTAATCTTATTGAGACAAAAAAAAATGTGTTGATGTGTTTACTTGTAGTATTGCTTGTAAAAGAAATTAATTTTAACTGAAGAACAGTTAAGTGAATTAAGATGTCAAGCCTCCCTTATGGTTTAAGACAAAATCCATGAAATAACATTCACAAAACCTCTTCAATTCTTTTATAACAAGAAGGACAGATTCAGTAAATGGTGACCTTGGCCTTAAGTGTCTTAAAAGACAAAGATCTCAGCTCAGTTGAGACACTTTTCAACTGGTTGCAACTCAAGAGGGACCTTAAGGAACATCTAGTACCATGGATGGAGCAGTGTTTCTAGCATATTCCATATTCACCCCCATCTATCCCTGGGTCCAGTGGTGGGGAGAGCTCCCCCAGTGACAGTTCCTTGGGGACTGGGGTGATACCTTTCTTTTTGGCCACCGGAGAAGATGTCACGCTCCATTTCCCCCTGCCTTGTCATGACAGAAGTGAACATGCAAAGCTGGTTTATCATGCCTTAGAACCATCAGTCTTCCATCCATCTATTCCTTGAAAACTTATTGTGCTCAGGTTCATGGCATATTGTTCTTTGTAAACAATTACAAATTACAAATATAGCTGTGTGTACCTGCCGGTGTGTGCCTTATTAGACATTGTGGTAACGCTTTACATTAACTCCACCTTCATGATGCTTTTATAATGCATTCATAAAACATTCAGTACAGCTTCATAATGTATTCATTAAGTATTCATAAAACATTCATAAACATCATGTATGTAATGCATTCATAGAACATTCATAAGCAGTATGAATGAGTGTACAATGAGTGTACCTTAACATCCTAACATTCCTTAACAGCTGTAATATACATTAATAACAAACATTACATAATAATAAATATTATAATTGTATAATCAGGTAATGTTTCTTATTAATGTATATTAAAGCTGTTAGGATGTTAAGGTGTACTTGCATGCTGCTTATGAATGTTCTATGAATGCGTTATGAAGGTGCACTTAATGTAAATTGTTACCAATATTTTTAATATCTAAACACAGCAGCCATCATATCGCACATTTAGGTTTGTCTGGCTGCCATCACACCATGGTCTACATACACCTGACTGCTTTGCAAAGCCCTGAGCTCCAGCCAGCTGCTCTGAGGTCCAATGCCAGCAGTACCTTCTTAGCCTCTGGCTACTTCTGTCTTTGGTGCTGACCCTGTTACTTCCAGAGAATCAGAAGCCTGTAACAGCTGGCTGACAGGGGTACAGGGGCTCGGCAGAGTTGACATCTCTATGTGTCCTCAGCAGGAAGCCTTCTTCAGACTCCTTTGAGGTTTACTGGTGCTTAAACTTAAATCGTCACCCACAATGCATTGGCGTTATGGTCAAACATAAATGGGAGGATTTCTGTTTCTGCTATGGAGAACTGGAGCATACTCTTCAATGTTCCAGGCACTTTATATTTGCATTACTGCAAAAACACTTGTACTAACCTCATAAACTGTACTGATAGATGTAATAGGATTTGATTTTTTTCTCTATCGAGCTACCTGAACCTACCTGCTGGGCAGTGTGTACTGATGATGTTTCTGAAGAGGGATCATGAACTTAGAAATGAGAAAATTCGCAAAGTTATAGCCAGTCAGACACTTCCACAGTGACCCAAAAGCTACAATTTTACAAAATAAGCCACCAAACCTCAAATGTATTATAGCTGAAGAGTATTATTGACAAGGGTGGGTCTATTGAGTTTTTTTTTCTGCAAAATAAGCAGAAGAAAATCTTTTACGTAAATGGCGTCCATCGCCTTGACAGCCCATTTGTCATTGCGCTGTTGAGAATATTTGTCAGATATTCATTCCCAACTCTGTGCTAACCGTGGCACTTTTTGCAATGAATCAACCAGCATTTGCCACAGAGGACTGTACTGGGTCTTTGTAGGTGAAACGGCATTTTGGGAACACAAAGAGCCAGACCTAATAAAGGTCAATTTATGTAAAAACCAACTCAAAAAACAAAGCTGTGATTCCTGTATCATGAACTACCAAATCCCTATTATTATGGTGATCTGGAAAAGTACTTGTGTAGCAGCTTAAATTGAGCATCATTTGTTATAAAAACTAGGATCCCATCGCATCTGATGAACAGAACTGACTGCATCATCACCTCACCAGCTACATCTGTTCTGTCATCTCTCCCTCCCTCTTTTTCTCATTATCATTCTCTCTCAAGAGAAAGGGAGCATAGGGGAGCGGAAAGTAAATGTGATCTAATGTTGTCAGGAGGCCTCGAACTTCATTCCAAGCAACAGACCATCCGCCCAAAGCCCCAAGCAACAACACGAAGGCCTGTATTTGGAAAAGGCCCTTAAATAACTTTGGTCGTTGGTCTTTATCTGTCAGCGCTTTTCAAGCACCGCGGCATCTGGTGCACAGTGGAAGGCTTCGAAGAATAGAAGCAGCACCTGCGAACTCGCTACAGAGGGTTCCGTGCTCATCAGATTCCCTTAGAAGTGCTTCCAGCTCAGGGTGGCCAGCACGAGAGCTTTCTCCGTGAATGTAGGCCAGTGTGCCGCTGGAGCTCTGGGTTCCCCCATTAAATGTGTGTGAAGTTAAGCCAGCCGCAGGGACTCCCTATTATAAACTGCAAATGGGAGCAGCTTGTCAGTTAGCAGCAGCCTCAGAAGCATTCGAATACCGTTCCCTTATTAAAGATGTGTTCAGAAACAAAAATACACAAACATACAATATTTTCAGTAACACTTAAGGCCACATTTTACTAATTTATATACACATTCATAATGCATTATGAAGTATTATAAACATGACTATAAATATTTCTAAAAATGCATAACATAACATTATAGCCATGTGTATTATGCATAATGAATGCTTTATGAAGCTCTCATCTATAATGCACTATAGATTTATAATGCAGTATAAAACATCCTTAATGCTTATACTATCCATTTTGGAGGTACCTATACTGCATTATAGATGAGAGCTTCATTAAGCATTCATTATGCATAATACGCATGGCTATAATGTGTTGTGCCTTTTTATAAATAGATATAGCCATGTTTATAATGCTTTATGAATGCATAATTATTTGTTTGGAAAGTGTTTATAAATGACTAAAAACATGGCCTTAAGTAAAGTGTTACCGCACATTTGCACTGAAAACTTCTCATTATAAATTTATTTGCATACTTACAATGCAAAGTTTGTTTGTCCCTTATTGTAAGACAGCGTAAACTGGAAGACATGTAATTCTCCAAAATGTATGCACATGTGCACATGCACACACATGATGACAGCTTACTCGGAATATCCATTCACATACCTCACTGCCTTGGGTGCTGTTCACAGCTGTCCATTTGAGGTATTCCCATAATAAAGAAGTAAATATACACATCAAAATTATCCCCTTTAACAGTTACGAGTCTGGCACAGAGATTCTTCTCTCCAGTAACAGAGCTGACAAGCTCCCAAGATATTCCCAGCACTGACACACAGACATTGAGATGACAGTACTTACTCTGTTTGTTCTCTACTCCCATAGGCAGATTTCCACCATGACTAATCCATCCCTTCCTTCACTGTGATAGAGAGAGAGAGAGAGAGAGAGAGAGAGAGTGAAAGAGAGCAGTAACAGAGGGAGAGGAGGAGGGGTGAAAGAATGAGGAAGGGAGAGTGAGAGAGAAACAAAGGAGAGGGGAGGTAGAGACAGAGTGAAAGGCTGTATAGTCTCTCAATGCAGAGACACATTGGCTGTTCTGAAAAACCGTAGCAGGAAACAGTTAGAGACACTGGCATAGGAAGCTGCCGATTTAGAATGGGGAGGCATGTTGAAGGAGCCAATGAGCTGAGACCAAAGGGGGGGGGAGATGGGGGGAGGTAGCAGGGGACAGGGAGGCAGGTCATACCACCAGGTGGTAGATTGCTAGGACCGGCGGGCAGGTTGCT
>JAODKE010000037.1:12686214-12712217 GCA_026779605.1 Mormyrus hasselquistii
GGGGGGAGGTAGCAGGGGACAGGGAGGCAGGTCATACCACCAGGTGGTAGATTGCTAGGACCGGCGGGCAGGTTGCTGGGATGAAGAAGGACGCGTGTAGCTGAGATCTAGCAAAGCCAGGCCATAGATAATGAGACATCAATCTCCACTGCTCTTCCAAACCATCGGCAGGCAGAAATGGCGTCAACCGTTGTAAAGCATCAGGCAAGATATAGGACAGCAATAGAGTCAGAGGCTTAAAACTCATTATGTAAATTGCTTTATGTCTCTCTCCTGTTATAAACCTTTTTTTGGACAGTTACACGGAATTTATTGCAGAGGACCTTGGAAGGAGCAGTCAGGATGCATTGTAAGCATCAGACAGGAAGAAAAGCATGTGTATGGCTGTGCTGAGGCTGCTGGGTAATGCCTTTCAAATGGGGGGGGGGGGGGCAGGAGAGAGAGGCGACAGAGACAGAGGGGTGGATGCGCTAGCTTAGCTCGTGAGCCTCATCCAGATGCCTCCCACCAGCAGCTCCCGTGACAGACACCCAAGCCGAATGATGCTGCCCACGCGAAGCCACCACCGGCATCCACGACTGGGCCAGGAGAAAACAGCCGACAAGTAAAGAAGCAAGTGCTCAAAATGTTGGCTGTCTCGTGCCTAACATGAGGAGCTGAAAATGAGCGCCAAGCGGGCGTTTGAAGGGCAGAGCTCCAAAGGCTGGGGCGCGCATGCATGCTTTTCTCATTAACAGCAGTTTGTCTAAGATAATACACAGCTTGAGGCTTTAAACCCACAAACACAATAAGACTTGACTGAGGTTAAAAGAATGATCCTCACAGCTAGTGACATCCATAAAATGGATAAATGCTAATGCTTGCTATTTCTGTAATGCGCTACATACTAGACAAACTGCCCTACGCAATGAACACAGAACAAATAATAATACAAATGTAATAACTTTTGTGCCAAAGGACTGGGGGAAAAGGGGCCATTCATCAAGCTGTCTCTCTTCAGGTTTTTGATTAATCTTGTTTTGCTTGTTCTTGAAAGAGACCCCGTTCCTTATACTGGGTGCCATGCGTCAACGTTCCCATGGAGAAAAATCATGAAAAATTAAAGGTGAATGGTAAGTACTCAAAACACTGTTTGTGTGGAGGAAAGCAACGGAATCAGCAGTGCAATAGACCTCAAATGAATAAGCAGCAGAGCCCTGGGCAGTGATTGTGCTTGCTCACCTCAAATGAATAAGCAGCAGAGCCCTGGGCAGTGATTCCGCTTACTCAGTCATTCTCTGCATTCATGAGCTTTTGATTCTGCACATGAAGGACCGCATATTTTAAATGGAGTATAAGTTATTCCCGTATTGTGCTGAACGGAAAACGATTTTCATTTTGAATTTAAGCATTAATTGAAATTTAATTCTGGGTCCCGTAATACACAAAAGCATGCTGACGGAGACGTTGGGAAAAGCTGATTGCTGGTCCAAACCAAGTTATTTGTAAACGCAAGCTTGTTTTGGTTCATCGGGATGTTTCACTTAAAAGATATCGGAAAGGAATTATGGCGGAACTGGGAGAAGGATGGTGCAGGAGTAGACATGTGCGGTGAAACAGCGATGGGGTGAGGGGAGGGATGATAGAGAAGAGGATTAAAAAGTGGAGATTATGAGGTTTTGTGAGTCAGACTGAGGGAGAAGGGCCAGCAAATCAGCGACATTTATTATGACATATCTGCAGAGTATTTTAAAAGGATGTATAAATTATAACATTAAATTTTTTGAATTCATGTATTTGTAAGAAAATGCATTACCTCCAGCAGGTATGTCGAAAAGTACATATTAATCAACTGACACATCACAATATATAATTTGTAGCTTTTTAACTGTTTTCCAGAACAGCACAGCCCTGATTCCTGTGTGTGTCACGCCCAGCTCCGTACCATCCTCCTGTGTGCCACGCCCACCTCATTACCTCGTGTGATTCCCCGATTGTGGTCACCTGTTGCTTGTTTAGTTTAACCTGTCCGGTGTATATTAGTCCACGTCCTCCTGAGTCTTGCGTCGGTCATTGTTGTATTGTCGCTGATGTTAGTGCCTGCCTGCCCTCTGTCAGCATTAAACCCCGTTTTCCCCGTCTACCCTGGGACTCGTGCCTCCTTACCTGCTCGCCTGCCTCACGAATCATGACAGTGTGCTTCTTTAGTTCTGTTTTTTTTACACAAATACAGCTAAGTCCATTGACAGTATATGCCTAGTTACACCCTACATGAAACTTTCTACAATCGTGACTATTCAAGGCATGTTTTGATTTGCTTGTATTTCGACTAGCATCTTCAAAAGCTTCTGTCCACCAGATCAAGTAGAATATGAATGGAAAAGTCTGCATTAAAAAAAGATCGGTCTTCCTTAAACAAATATGTGCATAATCTGCAAGAAGGGAAACCATGACTAATCCAAGTTTTGCATAAATCGGATCATAAAGCCTTAACTTTTGTTTGCACAGTACATATTTCAGTCTACACTGGAATTATCGGAATGAAAAAAGCCACATTCTCACTAAGCAAATGACATCACCTTCCATTGTGCATTTGTTGCCATGGCAATTCATTGGATTTTTTTTTTGGCAAAGCAGTATTACGCTCTACAAATTTACCTCACTAGACCTCAGTTTCATTGCACCCTTCACTCTTTGTTTTCCAGCTTCATGGCCGGCAAGCCTTTTATGGTGTTGCTGTCTTCATTGTGTGTATTCAGCTGGATGACTCCACGGAGTCAGTCCATAACAGCAACAGAACAGAGGCAGCAGTCTGTGAAGGAAGAAAAAACGGGGGAAACACCAACCTTTGTGGTCCATTTGCCTTTGCTGAGGGCCAAATGAATTCAAACATATAAACTAACACAAACAGCAATGTTCAGCTTTACGTAGCAGCGATAGCAGGAGTAACAGCTGCAGAAGCCACGCTAAAGAGCACATGTGCTTGACCTGAACCAGAGCATTAGTAATACATGGGGGGGGGGGGTTCTAGGTAATTACCATCTGCTACTCATTCCTCAGCTCCAGATGTGATGACACTGCACATGGCATTGTACAATGATATTATACAAGTGGCCCTGGCACCCTGGGTCAAATATGAAAGTGCCAGGTCATTTACCATGAGGGGTCATGCTTTTGGATTCCTCAGCTTTTACCTGAACCAGTACAGTAACACGTCCAGCTGTATTATCAAACCAAATGTCTCTAAAATCCATTTTGCATGGGTGCATCTGCTAAACGGAAAGGCTGGCACACTGGTAATGAGTCTTCAATATGCAGCAGTAGTATTCTTGGACCAAAGGTCATCAGCTTTCTGCCAAGGTCATCGGAGCTGAGCCACGGCTGGGCCTGTTCCAGGTGTCGCTCGCACACTAAAATATGCAGAGATAAACCTGTAAGGAGAGAGAGCCGATAGGAAGAGAAGCAGAAGATTACAGTGCTGAGATGCACAGGTCACAGGATGGTGACCTGAAGGATGGTGGGGAATATAATTTATCATGGTGTCTTCAGTGTCCAGGTGTACCACTGTGGTGATAAGAGAATATTGCTAATGTGTTGGCCATTTGCTTTCTTTTCCCTATTCTATGCATATATCTGGAAAAATAATAATTAAAAAAAAAAGTAAAATTTGTGAGAACTGGTACAATATATAATCGTATATAACTTGCATTTAGATTTTGTGAGAGCACAGAAACTCTGCGGCAACTTTGTGTCCCTAGAGTACAATGTGCTGTACAACCTCTAATTTGAAGTTCAAAACTCCAGTCCAAGAGGAAGGTCCTGATCCTGCTTGCAGCTATACATTAACCCAGAGGGAGATACTGCCACTGAGCCTGATGAACCTGATGAGAATGTGCCATGCTGTCATTCATCAAAAGGCGTATTAGGCAACATTAGGCATCATTTTTTTATATTTTTTTAAACCTGGGTACTGTGTGTCAACTTTAATACATGCTATTTGTAGCTTGTGCTTCCTTTTGGGCCGAATATTTATAAATCCCACACTTCCGTCAGAGGGAGGAGGATCTGGGACAGACAGACGGAGCATGGATGCATGGGTGGAAAATGTCATCTTCTCCACCCGTGTAGGCTCTGCGTGGGATTAGCACGTTATGTCGACTCCCGCTGTTCCATCCTCATTCACTGTGATTGCAGTGCTGTGGAAAATTTTGATTGGAATGGCCATCAGGGGCTGGTTATTTCTACTGTATGGGGCTGACCATGACTAAAAACTTCCAAATGGGGGGGGGGGAGTGAATGGTAAAAATGTACCGAATGGGGGGATCAATGCCAGCAGATCTTTCGCCATTCATGCGTATTAATTTGATGTGACATCAGACCTGGCAGGTCACTAATTTCAGCCACTTGTCAGGGGAGTTGCATCTTTAAAAGATCACCTATAAATCTTTCTTTAGTACCTTACCAGTGTGCCTTTCTGGATTAAGACAAGAATGGAAACACACCAGTCGTTATTAGGCTTGAAGTGTTATCCCTAGTGAATACATAGCGGCTTTCTGCACATTATATACACCTTTACTTGACTCATAAATCATATAGGTGCTTACCTGTCCCCTTAAACTTAGAAAGACACTTGTTTCAATAAAACTAAGGCACATTTATGTGAGAGGTAATTCTGGCCATGTTCACAGATAACACTTTAAATCATAACAATATTATGTGTTACGACACTTGCCAGACTGCTTCTACCAATAGTGGGCAATCTTATCCGCAAAGGGCCAGTGCAGGTTTTTGGGGTAACCTTTAGGTCAGCTGTTCAAACCCAGGTGTGAGGACTCTTCGGTCAATCAGTCCTCTAATTAATAATCTAGTGAGGGAGTTGCAGCAAAATCCACATACACAACAGCACCTTCTGGATAAGATTGCCCACCCCTAGCTTATACTATAAACAGACACAGTAACATTTAAAGAAACAGTTTATTATTTATTATTTTTCTTGATCTGTTTTAATAATGTGCAAGTATAACCTACAATCCAATTCACTTCCTCCTGCTAAATGCTAACTTTGATGAGCTATTTTTGCAGAAACAAGATCTTATAGTTGTTTCTTGAAGTTTCACCAAAATTGCTCCAGAGCTAGTTTTAGATATAAAAAAGATTATAAAACGTCTTATAAGTTTAAGGATGACAGATTTAACATGCAGTGTACAGTGACCTCATCAGCATAAGTATGTTCAGTCATCTCCATAGATCCAACATTTCTTTCCATGCTTATGGAAGATTCAATTTTCTTTAATGTACCGTCATCTGTAATTGATTTTTAAAGCTCAGGCAGCTGGTAAGTAGAATATCTACCAAAAGTTATATGAAAATATCCAAGCTCTAAGTAGCAAAATCTTAGATAACACAATATATACTGTAAGAGAAGCTGCAATTTCCTCCAGTACAAAAATTTCCATTTAAATAATATAAAAAATTACAAAATACAAAACAAGACCACCTTTCACAGCTAGCACCCAGAGGTCATTACAGTAAACTGCTTGAACCATTACACTTATCAAATACAACCTTTATACAATAAAGTGTCCAATAAAACAATAAAATTAGATTAAATGGAAATCCTAAAATTTCATTCAAACGTACTGCCCAGCTATCTCCCATTTCCTGTCATGCCTCAATATGCAGTTTTAATGAAAATATTGACCATACTAAGAGAGCAGATAAACAGGGAAATGTAAGCATTTTTATAATTTTATAGATATTATATGTTTGTCTTTATGATATTGTCTGTCTTTAGGGGAAAACTTATCGATATAGTTAAAATGATGACTGTAGTACTTGCTTTCTCCCCATGTTTGCAGCATGCAGTCTTGCCATGAACACAGGGGCTGTAATCTTTAATTGAGAGCATGTGTGCATAGGGTGTGGTCTGCCAATAGACGAGGGATCAGTTGAGTAATTCGTCTCGTGCTGCATTTGGGCAGTGACCACACAGCACTTGAGTAATAAAATGCAGCTTGCAGTCTCTGTGAGCTTCTGGCACATGTTTCAGGTAGAGCATTGCAGAAGTTCCCTTCCCAGGTTTGTTAGGAGCATCCTAAGGGATGTGCAATCACACCAGCTTGATGGCACCAAGGAAAGTGGAATCCCCATCTAGAGACACGTTGGCAGATTTGCGGGGAATCAGCAGCTCGACGCGATCTCCCACCTCCAGTTTGACAATGCCTGGGGAGCAGTGACAGAAAGACACGGCGAATCAGCTTGTCATAGCAACACCGTCATGTGTACACCCAACACAGATACCAGGATGGCATCCTGGCTTAGTGCATTTTGCTGTGGCAAAGGATGTGATTGCTCAAGAGTGCCCATGGTTACGAATACAAGCGTTGCTTGGCAACAGACTGGCATTATGCTCAAATGCAATATGAAAGAGCTTTTTTTTTTTCTCAATTAGCCCCATTTAGTTAAACTACTCAAATAAAATGCTGCCATTTTAGGTATACCTCCTGTGTAGCAAGTGTTGTAAGGAAAGTCCGGGTCCATGTTCTGAACACAGCGGAACAAGATGACTTTTTTCAGCTCATCGCCGACGATGTTCTGCTTTTTTCGTACAATAAAGTGACCCATAGCAAAGGTCGTGTCCATGTAAAACACCTGGTGAACATATATAAAGAATTATTCTAAAATACATATTCTGATAACCAAATCATCAGCCAACTCCGAGATCTTGAGGAAAATGTCTATTATACCTGAGTGTACTTATCTACTGGAATTAAAGACTAAACAGATTAAAAGTGATATTTACCAACAGCTAATAGAAATATGTACTCATGCATCACATGACAGGGTAACACTATATTTGAGGGGGCACTGACTTAGTTACTCAGTTACCACTCTAGAACAAATCATGAACAGATGCTAACTAACACTTAGTTACTAGTTAATTAATGCATTATGCAAGTGTGTACCACTACATGTGCCCCCTCCCGGATCTCATGGGCTGGGGGTTCCCAGAGATCAGCCTAGGAAACACTACTCAAGATAGTGAGACATATCACATCACAGTCGATGTTATGGCCAGTGTTCCGATTCTGAACCAATCAGAAATCACCTGGCTGTACACAAAGTAGAAACCCTCTTCCTTGACAAGAATGGCGTCATCCTTTTCTTCCAGGGCGGTGCCCCGTCTGAGACCGGTCAGCCAGGGAAGGGCCGTGTGTTCTTCTGAAAGACGCACACCATGTGAGCAGTCTACACCCACAGCGGGGTTCACCTGCATGGCACCACCCCGAATATAAATGCTGTACAAGTCTGCTCCTGTCCCTCATGTCAATCTTCAAACTTGCTGCAGGCAGCTGTCAAGTATGCTGGCAATTTGTCTTATTATTAATGTTACTATATTATGAATGAGAATGATAATGCAGTTGTAAGGGGCGGAGCATAGACATTCTGAGGCGGAACATTGTCAGGTGACATTCACATTTATGTCTCAGGTGCAGTATTTCCAGCAGTATTGACTGAGTCTTCAGTCACCCACAGTAAACAAGCCCAGATCCTGATCGCCCACTATATACATGACTGTAACCCACAAACAAACCTGCCTCGCTGTCTAGTGTATTGTTTTACACTGATGGCAGTTTTATTGTTTCTTCCCGGCCTCTTTTGTTGCGTGCATCTCCTCTAACATCCTCAAATAAACTCCCAGTCTCAAAACCCGTTGCAGTTATATGGTTCTGTTTACTGTCCAACTCAGAGCTCAAATCATCTAGTGAGCCAAAACTATATTAAACATATGACATGACAAATAATCAATATCATTTACTAAAAATATTATTACTGCAAAATACATTTGTTTTTTAAAAAAACACATAATTTGCAATGTCATTTTCATGGTTCCTGTTAATAATTGACTTTGGATCTTTTAAGTACACCTTTCAATTTTGGATTTTCAGTTACAGACAGCCTTAAAAATAAGCCCTCTCCCTGCCATCTGAGGTACGCCCCCTTAACTGGGTATCCCACCTTTTCTGACAAATTAACATTTCGATTAACTTTAATCCGATTCCCATAATGAGGAATGCCCTCACTCAGGGCAGTAATTAGCCTGAATGGCCCTCTGGATAAAAAGGCGGTTCCTACCTTGCAGGATGGGCCGTCTATTGCTGTTGGCCATCATCTGCAAACAGGGTTGCAACACTAAAAACGCAAATGCTCAGTAGCAGGCAAAAGATATGCAGAGCAGCATATTACTTGCACATCATAGAACATATGCCACATAATTGGCTTTTTAATAAGAAACTGCTTTTTTGGTAGATCTGTTTTGAATTCTAGCATGTGTCCTGTTCGTCTGAAGCTACTGATTCACCTGCATGTTTTTTGAGGTTTGGCAGAAAATCCTACAATCTCTACAGCAAACTAAAACAGGCATGAGGAGAGCATGCATATTTTGCCACAGAAAAATTGGTGATTTACTTTAATGCAGTGTTTCTGAAGCTGGTCTTTGGGGACCCCCATCAATGCATGTTTTTGCTCCCTCCCAGCTGCCTACCAGACAGACCACATTTTTGCTCCCTCCCAGGAGGGTCCCCCAAGGACTGGGTTGAGGAACACTGCTTTAATGTGACAAATTACACCAAAACAAATTCCTCATAGTTGGGCTGTACACAGGAAATTAAAGTTGATTCTGATAAAGCTGGGTTTGGCTTGGAACAATCTCACCTACGCACTACTGTTATTTAGCATGAGTAACGTACCACACCTATGTTACATGAAGTAAACTGAATGGAGACAAATCTTTTATCATAAGTACAACTGCTGTTTATAGCAAAGTGACCATTGCTACCACATGGCCTAGAGCATAAGTAAGACCTAGACAAATAAAATGAAGAGAATACCTGCCTTTTTCAGAAGACCTCTTCTTTATGTTGTGCACAACTAGCTGAGATGGGAGAATATTTGCACTGGGTTTGGAGTTCAGGTTACCGTTTGCGGCATCCAGAGTCTGAAAAAGATGACACAGATGGTCTAGGCCACAGGCAGAGAAGGGATTGGTTATCTCCTCCAGCATTTTAAACTCTACTAGTTTGTAATGTAATATACATTACTGTGCAAAAGTCTTAGGCAAAGAAAATGTTCATGACTATTTATGTGGGTAGTAAATGGGTTTTTGGTCAAAAACACAATTTAACATTAGAATATTTGCAATTTATCAGTAACACAAAACTATAAACAAGAATTTTTTGCTTTCTCCAAAAAGTTACTGATATCTAGGTGGATGCCTGGATGGACGCTGCTTCAGTTCCCAAAAATCTCCTCTGGGGCACCTCATTCATGCTATGTATTCATTAAATTTCATAAACAGCTCATTTAATTAATTCATGTAATTGGTTAAATACCTCAATGAGGTATTGATTATCTAAAGGTGGGGTGGTGGTTGAGTGAAAAAAATACATGATATATTTAAAAGCTACTGCGAATATAAGGGTGTCTTTAGGAGAGGTTTTGAAATAGCAAAGCTGACACACTTTGGTTTTACACCAACATAAATATCATTTAAATACCTTTACCTTTGACTGCCTAAGACTTTTACACAGTGATGTACATGAAGAGGCTTTTCTTTAGAAGATGCATCAGCTAGGTAGGTCTAAGTTAGAAAATGTGTAGGATCTGAAACCGAATTCCCCAGGGTGGTGTTCTGGGGTCGGGCCTGTACTCAGCTTACCTTCTTCTTGCCAGCGTGAGTCTCCTGCGGTGCCTGAGGCCGCCCAGCCAGCCGCTGCATGGACACGCTCTGCTGCTCGCCCCTCCTCCGGCTCAGCTCGGCACGGAGGCCGACCACCTCGGCCTTCAGGGCGAGGATGTGGTACAGCGAGAGGACGGAGAGGGACGACGAGGTGACAGCAGCGAGGGTCAGGACCAGCACAGCCCAGGAGAGATGCCGATTCTGAGCCTGGGGAGTAGCACACGGCAAGCCATTCCTGAGAGACGCCGCCATGTCGGCGGTGCGGCTCAGACGACGAGCACGAGCAGATCACCGACAACCATCGAGAGACACGAAACGGCTGCCTTCAAGGTTGGGCTGCACTGTACAGCAACAAAAGAAACAGAAAGAGGGTAGAGAGAAAAAAAAAACAGAAGCGATGCAAATGCAGCGGATTCCGGTTAGACGAAAGTCTGCTTCCTGTCAGACTGGCCACAGATCCAAATTCAGTACTTCATTTCGGCCTTTTTTTTTTTATCGGGCCAAAGAAAAAAACAAACACGACCCTATCATATGTCTCGAAATATAGTGTAAAAAAAAGAGAAGGCTCGCATGTTGTAATGCAAGGTCTAAAAAAAATCAAATAAAACAACCCAAATCCCAAGTGTAAGCAAGTTTCTTTTGGTCAAAGTCAGCTCCAGGAAATGTAAAAGGCCTCATTATTCAATGCATCAATATTCGCAGTTGAAGGAAGTCACTTTGTGTCAAGAAATACTTAGTAGAGATGGCAAGAAAAAAATCCTCTAAAAGCAGAAGTGATGTGCAATTTTCACTTTATTTCGAAGAAAAAAAAAGATCATTGCTATTCCAGTTACTCGCAATTACGTTATCCTTTATTTCGCTGCAAGTTCAATTACCCTTTTACACAGGACTTGGAAAAATTTCCCCAACATTTAACAAATTCTTACAGAAGCCAAACACTAGACAAGTCGCTGAACCTTAATTCAATTTATTGCATGTAACAGTAAATAAAATAGAAACTGACTGTATCTAAAAAAATTAAAATTCTCACACTCTGATACAATAAGTGTGAAGAAAGAGCTTTCAATATTGTTATACAAAGGGATGACAAGCCATCCACAATCCATGCCTTCTTATAAATAAAATCAATATCCAACCATTTCATCACTGCAAAAGACCAAAACCCAGAATACACATTGGATTTCTATAAACATTCAATGAATCATGGCACATTGTTTTAAGAGTGGGTATGTACGCAGTCCTATTCTCATGTTAGAGACTCAGTTCATTTTTAAATCATAAAAACAGATTATTAGAAAATCAATAAGGCCTTCAGTAATATCTGAATTATACCTGCACAAATGCTAACTTTATGAACATCTAGCAACGAACATCTATAGAAACTTTCAGGCAATTAACATAGGATTCTATTACTCGTAAAACTTAATTGATATGCATTAATTGATATGCTTCAATCACATCACTTTCATTTGTAATCTAAGTGCTAAGACAGGCCAAAAGATAAAACAGGTCAAGAAACGAAACCAGTAAAGCCAGTCACTCAGGATGCAATGAGATCCAAGAAGGTATCATTTAACAGCAAGACCCACCCATTTGGAACTTAACCACTAGTGCCTAAAGTATATGGTTGAATGACGGAATAATGATTGGCTGCAGTGTGTCGTGATTTGCTTCAATTAAATATATGTAATAGAAAAATGGGGATGGGGGGGTGAACATTGAGTGCAGAGCACCTGTAACCTGAAGGCAGGCAGGCAGACACACACACACACACAAACACACACACAAATCCATTTAACTGAAATGTGATACAACGGACATATTGCATAAAACCATATGCAATGTGTAAATGGCTTGGAAATTATTTAGAGAACGTTCAGATATTCCATTTCATACGGATGTAATCCCTGGAAGACGTGCAGATAATCAGCTCACCAGGATGTTCCATCTAAACAGTCACTCCATTTATTTAAAAAAAAAAAAAAAGAGGGGAAAAAAGGTGAAGTTAAGGGACTTTTTTAAAAAAAAAAAAAAAAAAATGGGGGGAAAAACAAAGACTTCATGAAAAAAAACAGAGGAATATTTTGCCTATAAACTCCACTGGCCTTCTTAGAAGTGTGGCTACAATACAATTGCTGCGCTCTCTTAAAAAAAAAATCTACAGTTACGGTGCAATGTACCCCAGTGTGCTGACACAGCAGGGAAGTCAACGACCTCGGACTGGCTCCCGTGCTTCGAGCCTGAGACCGCAACCGTGCAGCTAAAAATGGGGACCGCTCGTGCGAAAAGCGACAGGGCTGAGCCGCACTGAGTTTTCTGTAGCCAACCAGACAAGGTGTCGTTTATATTGTTTCCTCACCTATGTTCCAGAAAAGCACCAGCACAGCCTGCTACTGTACATGTGATGACTACCTGTACTTCTAGAAAGGGCTCCATAAATTAGAAGAATAGTGAAGGCTCTGGAATGAAATGTGTCTCTAGGTTGTACAAATGAGTTAAGGCCCAAATTAATTAAAGCAGTTTAGCATGCATCCATAAAATTCTGACTCATTGTCGGTCTCTGGGTAGGTTTTATTTCCACACCTGGGTCACCATAATTCTGATGCAATTTTACAAATGTAAAGTGTATAATAATAATAATAATAATAATAATAATAATAATAATAATAATAATAAAACATAAGAAATGCACATTCTGTCACTGCTCACCCTCACCTAACAAGACCAGGTGTGCGGCAGAGGGGCTTAAATGATGGTCACGCTGGCCCCGGATTGGATGGTTTCCTCCTGAGCATGACTCTTCAGGAGGTCCTTGATGAACTGCTCAAGGGCAGCGAAGTAGCCCTGGCACTGCCACGTGTCGTTGTGCGTGCCGTCCGGGAAGACGGCCAGTCTTTTGGTCCGAGAGGGTGACAACTCGTACAGCTGCTTCATCATGACCGGTGGGATGAGCTGGTCAGACAGCCCCGAGATGAAGAGCGAAGGCACCCGGCACTGTGCGATCTGCCGGTATGACAGGAACTTGTTCTTATAGCAGCACAGCGGAAGGTACCTCATGGGGAGAAAGGAGAAGAGGGTACTGGCCATATGAGGGATGCTCAAGAAGGTGTTCTCCACTATGATGGCCGCCACACGGTGGGGATTCCCTGAGGCCAGGTGCACGGCCACGGCTCCCCCCAGCGAGCGTCCGAACAAGATGATCTTTGTCTTGTCGATGTCCGGCCTCGTCATGACATGATCGAGGGCGGCCTCTGCGTCCTGGTACAGACCCTCCTCGCTGGGCTCGCCCTCGCTCTTCCCATAGCCCCGATAGTCCAACAACACTACGTTCACCTTTAGGTGCACCAGCATCAACAGCGCATTGGGGACGCGGTGTCCGACGTTGCCGGCATTGCCGTGGAAATAGATGATGGTGGGCGCCAGGCTGGGGTTCTCGCCCACGTACCGCAGCAGGATGAGGTTGAGACGCACGCCGTCCCTGGTCCTGATGAAGACGTTTTCGTGCGGGACCCCCGTAGGCACGGGGACATAGAGGCGTGACGAGGAGGGCTGATCGGGGAAGTAGAGCAGCACGTCCTGAAACTTGTAGAGGATCCCGGCCACGGACACCAAGATGAGCGCCAGCAGCAGGAAACCGCCATACAGATGGAAGGTGAGGATGAGAGCCAGCAGAGAGACCCGACACACGCTCCAGGACCAGGAACCCATGGCCAGGAGCCACCTCTGCACCACCCCGCACAGCCTCCACGGCTTCTCCATTGTGGTGCGCTGAACAAAAGAAGCCGCTTCTTACAAACTGGATACCCTAGACAGACACATGCCAACAAGGGACATGGGATGAGGGTGAGAGGGGTGGAGGGGGAGTCAAGGGTCATATGGATAAAGTTATGCCAGACATAGAAATGTTACCAGGAGTAGGACAGCCCCGGAGGCCTTAACAAGAAAACAGATACAGTTACAGCTCAGAAACGCCTTATGAACCTGTCTTTTAGAGGATACCCTAGAGCAGTATTTCCCAATCCGGTCCTCGGGGACCTGCAGACAGACCACGTTTTACCCTACGGGAGGTGGGAGGGAGCAAATATGTGGACTGTCTGGCAGGGAGCAAAACCATGAACTGGTCTGTGGGTCCCTGAGGACTGGGCTGGGAAACACTGCCCTACAGCAACTAATAATGTACAAGGGTAAATAAAGGAAGCAGACAGTTTCAATAGCAGATGGGTTTCAGCCAACCCTTGCAGCTAATTTAATCAGAAGTACAACAATTACAATTATAAAAATTTTGCCACAGCAAACAGTAAATCAACATAATACTATTATTAGTACCTTACAATGAGTGATGATGCATTCTAAAAAAAGTCTAAAAATATACATTACCATAGATAGTTCAGACCTGGATATTCACTATAGAACTGCAGTTCAATGGCTCGTTCTACCACAACATAACCTCAGAGCTGAAGAAGAGGGGTCCAATGGACTTACCCCAGTGCAGAGAAGGCAATCTAGACCCTTGCAAGCGTGCTGGTTTGTATGGTAAAGGCCTTAAAAACAACCAACTTCTTAAAAAAACTGCTTATTTCCTGTCGTAGCTTATTCTGGTCTCTGTGGTCAGGAACCACTACAAGCTCCAGGCCCTGCCACATTATCAAATAACCTATCATCTAGAAAGCCGTGAAGTCACAAATGGCTTTTTAAGGTTTAGCACTAACCTAATAGAGCAATGCTACCACCTGTAGACGGGAGACAGTATGACACACAATTGTGCTCTTAGCCACTGCTGCATTTAATGGACGGAAATGATGGGTACGGCGTCGTTTACGGACGCAATATTCAGATTAATACTGACTGGGACTTCATTCGTCGGGAACAAGGGAAATTCAAACAAAAACATAAAAATGTCCCTAAATGTAGTGCCACAAAAATTGTAGGTGCCCGTAGCTAGCAAACCAGATCCACTAGAGCGTAACAAGAGGCCGGACGGCAGCTTTAAACCAGAAAAGGTCAGAGAGCTTGCGTCAACACCGAAACCGTGTCGGTGTCAGTGGGTCTCAGGTAACACCTAGTGGACTAGCAGATCTCTGGGGCTCGCCGGCATTTTGAACCTAAATGACACTACAGTATAGGATTACTGATTAGCGTAGTAATATATATATATAAGCCGCCATTAGTTAGTCTCCTGTTAATAGCATAACATGACGTTCCTTGCGAAGAACCATAACTTTATTCACGATTCCGGCAAACTAACGTGTTACCGAAACGTTAGCTGTCGTTATTAATTGAAGTCGGACTTTTAAAAAAACAAACATCATTTAAAATAGCCCTATAATAAAATACCAAGAAGCATCTGACTATTTATACGTCCCAGGTGTACCAGGTACAGACTGGCACAGGAGCTATGCACCCACTTCGAGCCATACTATGAAGACTGTTTAGCAACACTGCTAGCTAGGTAGTGATATGCCTCCGTTAACACCAAGCGGGGATGCATGTTCCAGTGCCAAATCAAGTCACGTAGCTAACGAGCTACCCCGAGATGCCAAACCCTTCCTGGTGGCAGACGTGAAAGCGGAATGTGCGCCTCTTCATTAAGATCTGCGGCCGTTAGCTACCAGGCTTGAACAACAGTAATTACTTCATTCCAGTACTGGGTTGCTTACATTTTCACTAAGTGTATCGCCGAATAGGGCGTACTTACTTAATTTTCTCTCATCCTTTTGAAGAGTGAGTCTATATGATGAAAAAAGAAATGAAAGATAAGCACTAGCTATAGCAAGCACACCATGTCTATCCAGTTCGCACCCAGCTCACTCCATTTCAAGCCGTAGATCTTCAGCCGGTGGTGTTACCGTCAAGAAAGTCCTGGTACAACAAACTCACATATATGTATACATTAAAATTAATATATTTATGTATGCATAACGTAGTAACAATTACATCGTTGAAAAATGAAGTACTTAAGGGTATGTCATTTGGTCGTAATGTAACATTTTAAGGAAAATGTTTACTCCACGATTCCGTTTGGCTAGTGTACATTTACCACTTATTGGGCTGAATTTCCGGCAATGCTACGCGGAAGTGAATGTGGTGTTCCATTCTTTTTCTTCCTGCTCATCATTTCTACCTGCTTATATTGGTATTTGCGTCGCTTTTTAATGCTGGTTGTGTAACTACATCTTGCATATTTTGTAACGCATTTGGTAAGCTCCGCCATTTATTTATGAATATATGGATCTACGTTGTATTTTACAGTGAAATTCTTTTTTAATAGTTAAGAAATTAGCAAACTACATTATGGCAATGGTCTAAAAACGCTTAACGTGATAAAGCTGTTTGGAAACTTTAAAACACATTCAGCCATATCCTTATACAGTACCGGGTTTCTATGGAGAGGAAAATGCTTGGATTGACTTGAATTGAATCGTGTTGTCTGTATAATAGTTTAACATATTTATATAAGGTAAATGTACCAACGAAGTGTGAGGGATTTTTGGTTTAATATCACAACTTGAACCTTTTTTTTCTAAGTTAAGCGTTTTGGACTGCCGTTCAACATACAGTTCTTTTCACTTTTTACACATTTACAGATGCATCGATTTGTCAACAGAGCAAGTCCGGGCTTGTAATTAAACCACTGCACTTCCTGACGCATGATGTGAAATTACATTGTATTGTTTCTATTGTTTATGTTTTATCACTATGCTATATTTTACTATATGGATGCTTTCCATATGAAAATTTAAACAGTTAGGGTGCTAGGCACTGTAAATATTTGGGCACGATAGCCAATATGTGTTAGTTTCCGAGTGGCACACTTCTGCCATGGTAGATAATAAATTTAGTTTCTCTGTCGTTTTTTGACATGTATGACCACACATAAATCTGTTCTTTACCACCTGGCGTTTAATTTTATACTTTAAGTTATGGTGGTTATTGACTCGGACGTCAATACAGCATATTGTCACATAAGTTCAACCTACATTATTGACAAACAGAATTGGAACGAAGCAAACACAATGTAAAGAAGGGAAAGGCAACAAGAACATATTTTTCGCCTATCGTACATAAAAAGAAGAGCACTGTTTACAATTTTCAAATGCTTGTAAGATTACCGCACAATTCCCTGCTGAACTGACGGGTTTGAAGATCGGTAAATCCATTGTCTACATATAGATGGCGTAATTGGAGCGCTTTTTAAGTTAAAGAATTTTCAGATTGTTACATGGATGACAAATGTCTAGTTCTTTAATTGTCATTTTTGTTAAATTACTGTACATTTTCCACGAATATTTTTATTTGAGAATGAGTATATTAGAAATCAAAGGAAACTCCTTGTTCTTTTAGATTCCTGGAATATAGAACAGTTTTTTGAATTTTCTTGATACCATGATTGCTATTTTTGATATGTAACATTCCCTATACGGTCCACCCTCCACCCCCACCCCCCTTTCAGGGTCTTGCATACTATAATGGAAGAAGAACCAAGCAGTGCTGACACCTCTCAGAGTTCTGTGGCTTCTCAAGTTCCATTTCTACATTTGTGTTTGACATTAGAAAAAATACAGAAAGCTAAGTCTCGACCCGATAAGGCCAAGTGTCTGTCAGAGTTTATTGATTCCTGGAGGAAATTCCATGCTGCCCTCCACAAGGATAATCCCAGGACCACTGATTCTTTTTACCCAGCAATGCGTCTTCTTGTTCCCCAGTTTGAGCGAGAACGGATGGCTTATGGTATCAAGGAGAGCATGCTTGCCAAATTGTTTATTGAGGTGTTGGGGCTTCCAAAAAATGGACCAGAAGCAAACAAACTTCTGAACTATAGAGCTCCTACGACCTCTAAGGGAGAAGCAGGGGATTTTGCCATCATGGCTTATTTTGTCTTGAAGAAACGATGCATGAGTAAGGGAAAGCTGACTATTAAGGAGGTAAATGACTTCTTGGACTCAGTGGCCATCAACAATGCCGCTAAAAAGAAGGATCTTGTCAAGAAGAACTTATTACATTTGTTAACACAGACCTCAGCCCTGGAGCAGAAGTGGCTCATTCGGATGATTGTGAAAGACATGAAACTGGGCATGAGCAAGGATACTGTACTCCAGGTCTTTCATCCAGATGCAACAGAGCTGTACAATGTCACTACAGACCTTTCCAAAGTGTGTCAGAAGCTTCATGATCCTACTGTATCTCTCAGCGACGTGTCCATCGAATTGTTCTCAGCTTTCAAGCCCATGCTGGCAGCTGTTGCCAACATCAAGCAAATAGAGAAACAGATGAACAATCAAACTTTCTACATTCAGACAAAGTTAGATGGAGAGCGCATCCAGATGCACAAAGATGGGGATGTGTACAAATACTTCACCCGCAATTCTTTTGAATATACTCAGCAGTTTGGGACATCAGCATTAGAGGGATCTTTGACCCCCTTCATTCACAATGTTTTCAAGTCCCATGTCAGTAGATGCATCTTGGATGGGGAGATGATGGCATACAACCCCACCACTGACACTTTCATGCAGAAAGGTAGCAAGTTCGACATCAAAAAGTTAGTAGAAGATTCTGAATTGCAGACCTGTTTCTGTGTCTTCGATGTTCTTTTAGTTAATGATCAAAAATTTGGACATGAGACACTGAAGAAACGTTGTGATATTCTGAAGACCGTCTTCACCCCGCTTAAGGGGCGAATTCATTTAGAGCCTAAAATTGAAGCTAAAACCATGCAGGAGGTGGTAAATGCCTTAAATGAAGCCATTGACAATCGTGAGGAAGGGATCATGATAAAGGATCCAATGTCTACATACAAGCCAGACAAGCGAGGGGAGGGGTGGCTCAAGATAAAACCAGAATACATGGATGGTTTGATGGACGAGCTTGACTTGTTGATCCTGGGGGGTTACTGGGGAAAAGGTTCCCGAGGTGGGATGGTTTCTCACTTTCTGTGTGGCCTCGCTGAGCCTCCAAAACCCGGAGAGAAACCAACGGTGTTTCACTCATTGTGCCGCATTGGCTCAGGTTACACTATGAAGGAACTGTATGATCTGGGCGTAAAGCTTGCTAAGCACTGGAAGATATTTCGCAAGAATAATCCTCCAGCATCCACACTGTGTGGTACAGAGAAACCAGAAGTTTACATTGAACCTTGCAACTCAGTGATTATTCAGGTCAAGGCAGCTGAAATAGTGTATAGTGATATGTATAAAACAAACTGCACTCTGCGTTTCCCCAGGATAGAGAGAATCAGGGAAGATAAGGAATGGCACCAGTGCATGACACTAGATGACCTTGATCAGTTGCAGAGGAAGTCTTCTGGGAAGCTGGCATCAAGACACCTGTACATCAATGAAGACGAGCCCAGTAAGAAGAAGCGGAAGTTCGTGGCAAAACCCAAGAAAGCCATTGGCATTATTGACCACTACAAATCCCAAGACCTGTCCAGTGTGACCAAAGAATTCGATATGTTTGAAGATGTGGAGTTCTGCATCATGAATGGGAGTGAAGAGCATCCCAAGGCTGAGCTGGAGAAAGGAGTGGCGAAATGTGGTGGAATCATAGTACAGAATCCCAGCAAGGACACCTACTGTGTCATTGCTGCTGTCGAAAACATGAGGGTGAAGAACCTGATTTTGGCTGATCAGCACGACATTGTGTGGGCATCCTGGCTGCTGGAATGTCTGGAGAAAAAACGTCTGGTACCATGGCAGCCCCGCCATATGATTCATATGTCTCCATCCACACAGGAACATTTTTCCAAGGAGTATGACCAGTTTGGTGATAGCTATTATGTCGACACTGATGCACAGCAGCTAAGAGAAGTTTTCTCCAGAGTAAAGACCTCAAGGCCCGAAGTGACGTCCATTTCAAACGTGGAGGCGAGATATGCCTTTGATGACTTGCCCACCAGCATGTTCAGGCCTTTCACAGTCTATTTTGACCGCTGTGCTGACATCGGGGACACCAAAAGCCTAATACATGGGACATGCTTGGACACGCGGTCACTGGAGCTTCGCTTCCATGGAGGAACCGTGGTTTCGGAGCTTGCAGAAGGGGTTTCTCATGTTATTGTTGCAGAGGACACTCGAGTCCAGCAGCTAAAAATGCTCCGACGCATTTTTGCCAAAAAATTTAAAATTGTGAGAGAATCCTGGGTGACAGACTCTATCAAAGCAGGGCATTTGGAGAATGATAATGACTATCTAGTATAATGTTTAAAGTCAATATGCATTCAAGTTAATGCACTGAAGACTTTTTTGTGATTGATAAAGTTCTGTGAATGAAGAAGGAATAATTAGGAACATGAATCTTTGGGTTTTTCTGATATCAGTAGTTATTTTGCTGACTGCAGTGGGATCTTGTAGTTTTTCATGAACTTGTGGATTGGAGGATTGGAACAAATCTAAAGTTTTCGTTTTTATATAATAAAAATGTGCAGTTTTAAATATTTTAGATGTTGTGTATGTGCAAAAGAAATAAAATTGATTGATTTTTTTTCTGGTATTCAAAGTCATTTGACGAAAACGTTCAGAATATTAAATTCTTTATTATTCATAAATCGCATGTTGGAAAGGTTACGGCATTGTCATGTTTTATAAAATGTATCGGTTGATACACTGAGTTTTATACATGGAAGGAATATGTTAATATACTGCGGATTGAGTATCGAAATAATATAGCCTGTCAGTGTCTGATATTCTTATCAGAATGATAATTGTCAAGGGACCGACACTAAAGATGCATGTCTTGTTTTTCTGAAAACACAGACACGCACTGTCCATTTAAAGCACAGACACACACTGTCCATTTAAAGGGCAGACTCGCACTGTCCATTTAAAGCGTAGACACACACTGTCCATTTAAAGGGCAGACTCGCACTGTCCATTTAAAGGGCAGACTCGCACTGTCCATTTAAAGCGTAGACACGCACTGTCCATTTAAAGCACAGACACACACTGTCCATTTAAAGGGCAGACTCGCACTGTCCATTTAAAGCGTAGACACACACTGTCCATTTAAAGGGCAGACTCGCACTGTCCATTTAAAGCGCAGACACACACTGTCCATTTAAAGGGCAGACTCGCACTGTCCATTTAAAGGGTAAAAGTATTTTAGAAGTATGCCATTTTTTTTCTTGAAGAATTGTTTAAGGCAACATACAAGTATTGATCAGAGAACATGGTTGGCTTTACTCATGACCCCAGCAGTGATGCCGTTACTTTGCTGGCCATGGGACTTTCAGGCATGGTACCTGTACAGATCGCAGACTTGTTGAGTAACACGGCACCCCTTTTTCTGTAATCAGGGACAAAACCCACAGTATAATTCACAATTTAATATAGCAGTTAATATATGGCATTCATTAAACTCTATGCAATTAAGCAATTAGCACTTCTTTAAACACTTTTTTACTGTCCAGTGAAGTATATGATTGAGTTATTTTCACTATGAACTATCAGAATATAATCTAGAGCAGTGTTTACCGGTCCTGTCTCCAATGATTCCCCTCACCGTCCTCGTTTTTACTCCCTCCCGGATGCCTGCCAGACAATCCACATGTTTTGCTCCTTCTCAGCTCCCAGTGATGCAGAATTGTGGAGACTCTGGGGCTTCCTGAGGTCCGGGTTGAGAAACACAAGCATTCTGATTGAACAAAATGAAACTACTCAATATGCCACAACCCGAACCAAGATAAGCAGTTAGATGGAGGGAAATATTTGGTAGTTGCTGCTAATACTTGATGACATGCTAATGATGTTCCAAGTCTATTTTTTTACCCCTCCCTAGAAAATAATAAGCCAGGCGCTATTTTAAGAAATACCATTTAAAGCTCACTACGTGGATTATTTACTTTACTTTAGAAATTTTAACAAAAAGCCCATGTGTTGATTCCTGGGGATATTATGTGAATACAGGCAGTATTAAATGAATTTTTCCCATGACAGCATCACCCCAAAATAATTATGTATTTGCACAATATTTATATTATTCTAAGTTTAAAGTTTAATCTGTCACTTTCTCAAACATACACTGTACATATGTGTAGTGAAATGCGTCTCTACTGGCTTCTATGTAGGATGATTTTCAGATATTACCTTCCAGATCAGCAGGGTTAAATCTGGCAAATGGGCTAACAGATAAAGTGATTGTACTGGTACAAGCACTGGAAGAACAACACATGATTGCATCAAGATTCTGTAATTTAAATGTTTTGCTAGTTAAGTAAGTTTTCTTTGCAGTTCCATTAACATACAAGGAAATGGCATTTTAAATCAACTCTGGTGAAGAAAAATTAGAAAAAAAAACCCTAGTGACTGATTGCCAGATTGCTTTGTAAACAGTCAAAATTCTTTTTAGCTGCTGAGTTACACTTACTGGGTCTGAGAAGATGTCAAGAGGAAAGCACTGGTTAGATAATGTATAGGTTTATAAGCATCTCGGTTACCACCCGACGATGATAAATACCCATCATTCTTTTAAGTCAAAAGCAAAGGAGGTAGATCTGATTGACCTCGTAATGGGGTGAGAGAACAGCTGCAAGTATCCTGCAAACCTGTTTTTTCATTCATCTCCAGCTTTCACTCTTATCTAGTTGTATCAGAGACTGGTTTCTGCAAGAATGTGCAGCGCCCCTCCCCCACAAGTGGATTGCTGTTTTTACACACTCCAGCTCTCATGGCCTTGGCGCGGCAGGCTAACGTCAAATGGCAGAACACATTTTGCTGCTTGTTCCTGGTGACCTGCAGTCAGCTAAATTTTCCTGGCTATTTTACATTCCTTTTTTACCAGCATAGTGCTATTTACATCCTGTTCCTCAGAATACGATCAGAGTTGTGAGAACCTGCGACTTTAAAGTAAATAAAACATAATAAGATATCTGTAATTTTGGCCATCCCCTAGGCAATTTCACTCAAACATACATATTAATAGTAGTCAAACAAATATTATGAACGCTTTAGAGTGCTGCCCATTGGAGAATGCTGAGTTGCTGTTTATTCATTTCCTGAACACTTTGTATGGATTGCATAATGTGAATTTCATTTGGTGCACTGCTCCGTGAAAGTGAGCCATAGGAAGCTGATTGTAGTACGTTTTTCACCCATGCATTGGTGCCGTTCTTCATTACATGTTTTTTCACTTTGAAATTGAAGCAGATGGGAAGCTTGGTGCTCTCCCCCATGAAGCAGACATTAGGATGGCTGAAGCGAAGTTAACAGTAAGTCACACTGTACCAATAAATGCATGCTACAGTGCATTATATTGAAGTAAAATGCAGTGCCTTTTCCCATCTCAAATGAAGCTCAAAGCATGAATAAGCACCCAAAACAAAATGTACAATGTTAAGAAAATTTAAATATCCAGCTGTTTTTAGGGCTTAAAAAAGAAACCATGTTCTAAACACGCCAGTAATTAGCCTCTGCGCCTTTCCCACCCGCTAGCAACCACAGCAGTAACACAAGACGAAGGGTTTTTAAAGGGACACTGTACACTACAGCAGATTCATTTGCAGCTATTTACAAATATACACTTCGTTTGCCAGATAATGACTGGAAATCTGCCGAACAGGATCATTTGTCTCCTCTTGCGACGTGCGAATCCACTGCACTCTCTTTGTCTCAGGAATTCATTTGACATGATTATTATTTAGTAGTATTACAGGGATCGGACAATGGAACTGAAACACTGGTTTCACCCCTATATATACGGCCCGGTGACCAATCTGCACTGATTGCACATTCCATCAGTAAGAGCAAAGTGTGAAGGTTAAATTAGTAGAGCAATAGCACAACTGTACATGAAGTCCACACAACAAAATAGGGGACATATCAGAGTTCAAAAGAGGACAAATTATTGGTGTGTATCTTATTGGTGCATCTGTAAAGAAGACAGCATGTCTTTGTGGCATATTGAGAGCAACGGTATCCAGGGTAATGTCCACATACCACCATGAAGGACGGACCACATCCGACAGGAGTAACTGTGGATACAACAGGAAGCTTTCTGACAGGGATGTCTGGGCACTAACCCATATTGTATAAAAAAACGCAACTCACTCACTGCAGAATTAAATGTGCACCTCAGTTCTCCTGTTTCCATCAAAACTGCTCATCAGGGTCAATATTCATGGTCGGGCTGCTATAGCCAAACTTTTGGTCACTCATGCCAATGCAAACATCAGTTTCAATGGTGCCATCAACATAACTCTGTGAACAATGTGAAACCTTCACTGTCTTTCCCATATCCAGAAGTGTTACGCTGTGAGGAAGCCCCAAAAGGATGTAATAATTTTATTATAAATCCATAGAAGGCTCTTTTCATTTGTTTGAATATTACATGCAATTTGAAAAATAATGAACTGTTCAACCACACTAGGAATGGCATCCACATACTGTATATGGTGCATCTTCTAACTGCATATGCAGTACAGGGGAACAGAGGGAGCCTCAGGTCTATCCTGAGCAGGACAGAGTCCTCACACACCAGGTACACACATACTGTATATGGTGCATCTTCTAACTGCATATGCAGTACAGGGGAACAGAGGGAGCCTCAGGTCTATCCTGAGCAGGACAGAGTCCTCACACACCAGGTACACACACACATACACATCTTTGTATTCATATTTTTGAGGGGACCATCTATTCACTTCTATAGGAAAAACCATAATCCCAACACGACGATCTTAACCCCTACCCAGCTCTAACCTTCACCATAAGTAGTCAAGCAAAATATAAGAATTTTTAGCATTTTCAGTTTTTTGATTGCAGTCTCAGATTTTTAAGGAATTAAGTCTCCTCTTGTGGGGACTAAAATGGTCCCCACAACAACAAAATAACAGGTTTTTATCACATTGTGGGGACCACATGGCCTGTTACTTTTTTAGTCCCCCACAAGGAGAATCTCAGTTTTATGAAAATCTGTGACTGTGATGATAAAACTAAAAATGGCAAAAGTCCTGTATTTTGTTTTGTTTCTTATGGGATGTATACATAACACACACACACATGCACAAATACATAAATCTGATTTAGATTACCTCAATGCCTGCCATGTGTTGCTTGTATTTTCTTCCAATACCTTGTTCGTACTTATTAAAATATTAAAAATTCATCTGTAATACAAGCCATATGCAGTTTATCAGATCATTCTACACGGCCTGCAATGGCTTCTGCTGCAAGAGCCGCTTATCCTCTTCTGTCTCACTTTATGAAGCACGGCACTGTTGATCCCAGCTGTGCATGTCAACTGCTCTCCTGCATGGTGTTACACTCTATAAAATTACCATGCCATCCCATCAAGACAAGTATGACAGCCTTTCCTGCATTTACCTCTCCATTTCCCCAGTATTTTTGCTGCGCTTGATGCCATCCATTAA
Source organism: Mormyrus hasselquistii (assembly GCA_026779605.1). NCBI lineage: Eukaryota > Metazoa > Chordata > Actinopteri > Osteoglossiformes > Mormyridae > Mormyrus > Mormyrus hasselquistii. The sequence continues at coordinate 12,711,294 of JAODKE010000037.1, forward strand.
CTGAAATTCTCATAACTTTCTTTTATTCAAATTATGTATACCTGTTGTATACCTACTGTATGTTTTGGATTACATGCTTACACAGACATGAAAATCACCAGATATAGATTACTTTTAGTAGTATTTTCCTCTTCTTGTAATTTGTCTTGTTTTATGGTAAAATCATATTATGTATTAAGCATCTCAGCCGGCCAAAGCATATTATAAAAGGGAGAGGTACAGTCATGTGACTGTCATGTGACAAGATGACAATTGCAGGGTCAGGTACATGTGGTTTTGTAGTTCAGCAATCTAGCTAAATACATTACATATATTGTCATGTGAGGTAGGGATACTGAATATGATGAGATCATCCTCCCCTCATCCCTTTGCAAAAGTGGCTTGAATTGGCCTTTACCGTGGTTAACAGTAGCTGCCCCAGATGCTGCCCTGATATAAGCATGGGAATATCGGACATTAGGTACAGATTGTCAGAATGTTTGAGCGCCAAGGTTCGCTGTGTTTGTGCCACATTACAGTTTTAATATAGTAACAAAAATATATTCTCTATTTAACCTTCCTGATAGATGAAAGTGCGTCTCCTTACATTTATATGTTCCCCTAAACCCCCTCGCCGCTGTTGGAAAAGGTGGTTCCCCTAGTCAGCACAGAGCATTTATCTTGTTAAATGAAACACACTATTTCAGAATGCACCCTGCATATTGTACAAGGAAGCCAGTGGTCCATGGGAAGGTTTCTGATTGTGTTTGTAGGCTTCTGCTGCTCTGGACAAAATAGTTTGTACTGTGACACACCTGTAATATTGGAGAAAAGGGATGTTTCATATGACAAGAGCTGTGAATGAAATTTAGAAAGAGATAGATAGATAGATAGATAGATAGATAGATAGATAGATAGATAGATAGATAGATAGATAGATAGATA
>JAODKE010000037.1:12716079-12738911 GCA_026779605.1 Mormyrus hasselquistii
ACCTGATCTCAGTGTGCAAACCTGGCACTGTCTTTAAATAGATTACTGGTCAAGCTCAGCTTGGCATAACCTGATCTGTGTGCAAACCTGTCTTTAAATAGATTACTGGTCAAGCTCAGCTTGGCATAATCTGATCTCAGAAAACCTCCATGCACTCTGCTGGTGGAAGCATCCCAAGGATTAGCACCATCAACTTGGAAAAAGCAAAACACATGCCCTCCACTAGGGGGCAGCACTTTCGCAATCTGTATTCACTCATGGTGTATTGGAACTCATGGTGTTTAGTTACCTTTCAATTCATATTTGCAACAAGTGCTCTAACAGAGGTTTATGCATATAGAGAGGAATATTATACACCTAAACAAATAAACTGTAATGCTAAAATTTTAAAATGCTTTTTTCATGTTCTGCTTCGACACCTTAGATCTGCCTTTTTGCCAGTTTACGGTCATTTCAGTTTGTCAGGAACCTTCAAATTTTGGTTAAATAATCCTCCTACAGATAAAACCTCCTGGGTTTTTTTTCCAAAACAGGTGGATTGTTGACCCTGATTTTTTTTTCCTGGGTTGTTAGCCAGGCTTCCTGGTCCTGGAGCTTTGGAACACCAATGGAAAAAAATGAACGGAAAAAAATGTGTATAATTTACCTATTAGCTGGCCATTTGTACCTGCAAACTTCAGGTAATTCCAATCTGCAGGATTAGATATTCCTGCATCTTGCTGTCTGTGTTCTCATTGATGAGCTATGAGTGACCGTGAGAAGGTCCTTTTAAAGCTTATTAAAAAGTTAATATTATTTTGTTAGGACAAAAAAACCCACTAAGTTTTGTAGCAAAGCGTCTGTTTACCAATCACAGCATTTGCAAAATTTTAAATGAAGACACATAAGTTTATTCCTGCCTTTATAACTCACTGCCCATCTGCACAACTGCGTATTTTTAAACTACACAAACTATATAAATGTAAACTATAAACAGACTGTATATTTAACTGTATTATCATCCATGTCTCAGCGATTCATGTTTAAATTGTTATATAGTGAGTGCTTGCATGTTTTTCATATTCATGTTTATATCGTATCATATGACATCTCAGCTTATCATATAGCTGAAGATGACAAAGATAGTTTTACTTGACTTATAGACACAACATGTCACAGAGTGAGGACTTTTGCGCCAAGGCTTTAGGGAAGGCAACAGTGTATCTCAATGATTACATTTTTGCTGCAATATAGAAATGTGATTGAAGCTTTATGAAGCTAGATTTGCCAGCACACAGAGGACTAGGACACTTAAAACTTTTTTTTGGCTATTTTATGTTTTGGGATTGTCTGCTGCTGTCTCCGGCTCCCAAATCTGCCTGTGGGTATTGCTGCCCTCGTTTAAAATTGCCCTTGCTTTGGGATACAGAAATGCAATATCGTAGGACTATTATAAATATTTAAACGATGATAATGAAAAAAGAAAAAAATGTCTTGCTCAGATAGATACTCAGACTTCTGGGTCAATAATTGGCAGAACAGCCTTTGGTATAAATTACAATTTAAGAATAGGTAGTAATCCAAAAAGTGTCCAGTCTACCAGAGTCACCCACAACCCAAGTTGCATTTCCTTCTTGGAAATAATTATTCATGCTCTGTCAAGGTGGCCAGCAGTTGTTAATAGATATAACTCCCCTCAGTCATTTGGTTTTCCTTTGGGTTTAACTATGAAGTTTTCCTGGGTGGAAAAAAGGCTTCCTTGAATCTTTTTTTAACCAAATGATTATTTTACTCCTGCCTTGAGGTGAATTTCCATCATAAGTTTTTTATGGATTGAAGTAGCTTTCCCACAAGGAATTGCCCGTGTTCTGCTCATTCATTTTGCCCCTTATCCCAACAACCTGCCAATAAAAATCATCTGCAAGACCTGATGACCTCCCATGCATCATAGCAAGGGTGAGGACATGGTATGCGTGTGCTCCCTTTAGTCAATTTGCATCTAAGCCATCTGAAAGTCAATCGGCATCCCTGTGGTGTCTCTACAGTATATTGCTAATTCCTGGGATAGACTCAATGCACACAAAACCCTGCACTGCATCAGCAAAAATAAATATATGGGTTATGTAATCAGTCCTCTTTCTATGTGGCCTTTTGCAGTTTTGAACTAGGGTATTTTCAGCATTGTTTTAGAAATACCTTGCTGGAAAATGCTCCTTTCACATAGTTGCTCGCTTTGAGAGGACAGACTGTTCCACGCGAGTTCGGCGTGCTGCCTTGTCCTTTGCACCACTTAATGGTAAAGCTGTTAGCATGTTCGCCTTTATAATGCCTTTGACATCTTATTTTACCCCTTGGAACATCTGAGCCTTTGTCCACGTCTATTCTGGAGTCAGTTTTGAAAGTTCATTGGCTTTCACAATATTTTTTTGTAATATCTAACTGCAGGAACTTAATGATAAATTCTAAATTTTGCCTAAATTTCATTCTTCGTTGTGCAATGGCAATAAAAAGCTTTCAATTCTATTAATTCTGTCAAATTCTATTTTGTTATGTACCCAGTGTTTAATCTGATATTTTTTTTATTTATACTTTTGAAACGCACAGTTGAATCCATTTATTTGACTGTGTGAATTGTAAATGTAAATGATGACACCTGATACAGGGGGTAAATGCTTATCTAACTAAACTTTTGGTTATGGTTGTTTTTCTTTTCTGTTTGTTCCACTTTTCAAATTGAAAAGGATAAACGGTGTTATTTAGTTCATAAAGAAAAAAATTGTCCATATAACTGCAGCAGTTCTCTAGACTGTGACACTTTAAAATGTAAAGGCCATCCTGGCCTAAAGATTCTTTCCTAGATAGATACTTTATCAGTAGCCATCTTAGGCTGGGAATGATATTTTTCTGTATCACGCAGGCACACTTCTCCATGGAAGCAGGGGGCATGGTTTAGCGATCTGGGCAGACATCCAGGCCCGTCTTCTGGGGCAGGCTCAGCTGGGCCGGGCTGGATACCGTCCTGCTCTCCTGGTGCTCTAGCCGTCTGCTGTTTACGTTCACCATTAGCGGGGGGTCGCTATAGGCGGAGAGAGGGAGACGCGCCTGGTGACTTCTGTCTAACGCAGTGCATCTTAACCTTTTTCGAGTCACGGACCCTTTCGTGAATCTGGTGAAAGCTACGGACCACATCCCGAAAAAATACACATAAGCATGTAATTCAAATTTTGCATGCAGTGAATATATTTTATTGCACTTTGTGTTATACACTCACACAGTGCATGAAATGCACAAAACATAAGAGCCATTGACAAAGCCCAGGTTAAGAAGCCCTGGTCTAACGTGAGACGAAGAGACCCTCACATAGCCCAGGGCTGTTTAAGCGATTTCAGCTCAGCTTTTCTCACTAATGGCCTCAATCACCCATTTAGAAATTCAGTATTTCTGTTGCAGTGTCAAAAAAAGCCAAAAATAAAAAAAAGCAAAAAAAAATGGAGGTTTTTAAAAATCTACCAACAAACTTTCAGGTCAATGGGGCATTACAGTGCAGCACAATGTCGAAAACAAATCTCCCTTTCACACCTTCTAGCCATATTATTGTCACCCCCACATTTCTGAATAATAAAAGATGCCAGCTCTGTCAGACCCTCCATGTATGACGGCAGAGGCAGAATGTGAAAAGAACTCTGATTGTAAAATCTAAGGCACATTATTGATAAAGACACTCTATTCATGCCAAGGATGTGGCTGCTGTAGCGGCTCCATTGTAATCCCTTCATTTTTGTTTATTACCTCTCTCTTCGCATTGATCACGCCAATAGACAAACACAGCCAGATGCTGCGAATCGCATTCACAGCACACAGGTGATGAATTCCCAGCATGCCTGTTTTCATCTTTTACGCATTTATGGGCATGCAGTGTAAGATGGGCAGGACCATTGCAACAAAGGGGCTGACTGACCACACAGGAGTCTCCCAGAAAAACGTTCTCTTTCTGCTGAACTGCGAGCAACTCCAAAAATATGTTGCTGCCACTGTTCGTCACTCCTGTCTTCAGCAGTTCTCTGATTGTACCGTAACACGCTTGACTTTTAACCATGTTTTTATGGTTATAAAAGGAATGCTGACTCAAGTTTCTCCTCCACATCCAATACATATAATATACTCGCATGAATAAGTGCATATATTAAGTCTGATAATCAGTGACATAAATGAAAAACATGTTCCTGAGTGGTGCATTGTGGTTATTAGATGCAGCGCAAGACCTTAGAATTGGAAAAAAAAAAAGAATACAGCTGTGAAGTCGTCGTTCTCCCCGCCGGAGATGTTCCGGAGATGAGGTGTGAGGCAGGCGAGGGTAAAGGGTTCTGTGAGGTTTCAAAGTAGAAACGGTGCAAGCTGGTTGTGATGGACAGTGATAGAACCTCAGAATCGTGTTAATGATCAATCTTTGTGGAGGTTTGTGGACTCATGACTCAGGGTGCAACAAAGCACAGGGTCGAACTGGCTGTCAGCCTCTGCACTTACAAACGGAAGACAACAGATTGGCAGACCAGTAGTTATTATAACAACTTAAGTGTTGTTATACAAGTGCATACAAGGGATCTCACCGGACACTTTATCTATCATACTGACTGAATAGAAAGTTTATTTTTGTTTCATGCATAATTGAACGAATTATGAAAGTTGCAGTATAAACAACCTGTAGACTGTAAACACCTCAATTTGTTCATTTAATAGAATCATACAACTGCTAGATGACTTTGGTAAAATGATGGTGAAATTTATATTAAGATATAAATAATAATTATAAAAATAATAAAAATTGCAATAGATGTTAATTTTTTAATAAGAAACCTATTCTGTAAGGAACTTTTATGACTATACAAAATGCTCTATGCCTTCGTGATAACAGTCGCATCTGATAATTATGAAATAATTATAGTAAACTTTCATTGTCTATCATAATATCGGCACCTGTTTTTATTTTCCCGGAGTGAGACAGAGTGGCCAAAGCATTAGCTATTTTTTCCCTCCCTGTTCCGCACACAATCGCTACCCCCCCGAGTACCATGGTAAACAGCCCCAGGGTGCTTGTGCTCCAGAAACTCTCTGGCAAAGCAGCAGGGGCAAAAAAGAAGAGAATGAAGGCCATTAAAGGGGTAAATGTGGTGGCTAAATATGGTGGTGGCTACGATCCAGGCCGAAAGCGGTGGCTGGGCTATTATACGTAGGAACGGCCCTGCTGAGCATAGCGGTGAGAAAAGGTCAAAGACCGTATTCACAGATTTATTCTTAAATGAGTTTGCAGCTAAAGCGTTTATGAACAAGTATTAAATTATTCAAAGTTTAGGTTCAGTGTTTGAATAATTTAGTGTTTAAGTGCTAAATGGAGAGGTAAAGGGTTTATATTCAGCATTTTTATGTTGTTAAAGCTACATATCTTCACACTGCTTAACTAGTACAGGCTGGTGATAAACCTGGAGAGCAGGCCGCATGGGGTAGGAGGCTGCAGAACAGCCTACAAAGGATGCGATTTAGAGACACTTAATGGTATGTCTTTGGACTGTGGGGGAACACAGTCATCTAACACAATAACTCTGGGGTGGGATTCGCACTCGTAGGTGTGAGGTGACGGTACTCACCCACTGTGCCACCCTGACATCGCGCCATGTTCAGAAAAAAATTACGTTTATGGCAAGCAATTCTTTGTAAAAATTATGATTTTACAAAATTTTGTGACATGGCTGCCAGGAGACAGCATATCCAACAGGTCAATAGCCAAAAAGTCTGGCAATTATAAAACGGCAATCTGGCAAACCGGGACACATATGTTGTTGATTAACCACCTTTTTAAGTGTCATCGCTGAGGTTGCTCCGTGCTGTGCCCGTATGCCATCAATCGGGGGGGGGCGGGGTTAAATGGTGTACGGCCACCCGCCCTCCCCCCTGTCCCCTCCATATGGCTGCCCCAGCAAAGCACTGACTGGTAACGATCAGGGCAAGGAGAAAGGTGAGTTCAAGAGGTAGAGTTGATCTGCGAAAGGCAGAGGCAGCTGATGTAACCTCCATGGACAGCGATCTGCCTTCATTCCTTAGTGTCCTTGACGGTTAAGAACAGGTGATAGACCGGGAGTGTAAAAGTGCCCTATACAAATTGCACAGATCACCACATTCACAGCTTTCCTGTTTCTCCTGTTGATGGCAGATACGAGCCGCATCTGATATGTGCCATAAAACACAAGGCCTTGCAGGAGCTCAGACAGGTATAACCAGCGTGTGAACAGTTTGAGTGCATTTTAGGCACGCATTGTTAATTACACTTGGGCTAAAGCAAATTACACTGTTTTTATATATTCATCTTAACAGCTTTTTATGTATGATACCAATTCATGGTTCTTTGTGCTTTAGAATGTTTAGATTGAATATCAGCAGTTGACTGAAGTACAAATCTTTTGTTATACAGTTTAAATTAGTTTAATGTGGCTTTCTAGTTATATATGCATATCAGTTATAGTCACTATATTTATTTTTCCATGTAGCACATTCAGTGCTGTAAACAATTACTCTACATTTCCTCATGCCCATTTGCACAACTGTAGATATTTTAAAACTGCATTTTTAATTGCTTTTTTTGTCCATGTCTTCACCTAGGCCTCAGTATGTCATGTTTAAGTTGTCAGATTGGCAATATTTAAATTATCAAATTCACATTTTATTTATTGTGTTTTTCTTGCACAAGGACCAACAAGATTGCATTTGCATCTTAGCCCGCGAATTGTAATGGCATCCTAGTGCATTACCCATGGATGATACAGCTGACGATGACATTAAAGACACTTTGTCTTTGATATGCCATCACAGAGGATCTTCTGATAGCACTGATGCCTAATAAACAGTGTTGTGGGCTCCAGTGAATCCAGGGGTCAGATCTGTCATTCTCTTCCATCCTTCTGCTTCCATAAGGATCAGCTTTGGATGCACTTTGTTCCTTCTCAGGTTCTGTTTTCCTGCTAATTTTAATTTTACAATTAATGGGTGGATAGATTATTATTTTTAGGTGTATTTAAAATAACAATATCCTATGAATCATTAAATCCACTAATCTGAGGACATATAATAGGATAAAGAAAAAATATGCGTGTACTGTGTTATTTTTGTTATTGTTACAGAGGTCAGGTTTGAAAAAAGAACTGAATAAAACTTAGAGAATTACTGAATGACTAATAGGGTAATTACCCTGTCCAGCTTCTGGGAAGGACAAAAGCTAAGTTGACTTGGAATCACCTGTCTAGATAAGCTTTTCAACCTTTCTTAAACCAGGAGACCTCAAATGAAAACAGAGCAGCGTCAGGGACCCCACATCCCCCCACTACCACCACCGATGTGTGATCACATAACTAAAAACCACCAAGGTGAGATGCTTTAATATTTCTTCCTGTGTGTGTGTGTGTGTGGGGGGGGGGGATGTGGACTTCAAAAATGTAAAAATTCTGTGAGTGATGATATTGTCAACGAATTCCTTTGCCCATCAGATTGTACAACTAATGAATTACTCAGAACTACCTATACTACCCATTTTTATCAACATCTGTCTATCCGTTTATCTTTTTAGGAGCAACATTTTATTGTAAAATTTGAACATATTTCACTACAGTACTGTACTCATGTTTATATTTAGCTACTTGGGTATCACATCCATATGCTACTTATTATTCAGAAATTGTTGTACGTGGTTCTGCATGTTGTCTGTTTCTGTCTTTTTGTGTAGTTGTGTACTGTGCAGTGTGTAATTACGAGCAATTTTGTATTAAGTGTATTCTAATTCTGCAGGAATTTCTACAGTGTGCCTCTATGTAGAAGGCATGATCTGACCCACCCATCTGAAAGCCACTAGTCTAGACAACAAATCACGTGTTTCATATGAATGCTCAAGAATGCTAAAAGACTTATGGAATTACTCTTGGTTTGATTGCAGACTGTGGGGCCAGTGTTTTCCAGACTCATTCACACTTGGCTTTGGCCTTTGTGCTGCCAAATACAAACTCTGTTTTGTTTAAAAGACCCATGTGAAAGACAGCAAATCATCAAGCCTTTGGTTAATAATGGTGATATTCAGCATTGAAGCATGCTGACTGTAACACTGTTCTCCATTGGAGGAGACATTTTGACTAATAATTGTCTTGTCATGAAATTGAAGATATCTCTCAGATATCCAAACATCTTCCAGAATTCTTTGTCTGGTACCAGGTTAAGTTCAGTCTGAAGTCTATCTCCAGGGCATGAGACAGAGGACTTGTAAACAGGTACACACATTTACACAATGTAGACACACCAATCCACACATCTTGTCCTACAGGTGGACCGTCAGAGGAAACCTACATGAACATACTAGAATTAAAATTAGGTGATTAGTGGTCATTATCAACACACCACACAACAACAAAATGTGTCCTCTGGATTTAACCCATATGTGACATAGCAGGGGGCAGCTAATTCCGCGCCCGGGGAGCTGTGCTTGGGGATGGTACCTTGCTCAGGGTACCTCAGTGACGACTGGCTGGTGGGGATTTGATCCTGCAATCTTTCAATTACAAGTGCGCTTCCCTAACCATCAAGCCACCACTGGCCACCATGAACCATGTAGCCATGAACCAGAACCATGTAAACTCCACACACATAGAAAGGATTTGAACCCCCCCACCTTGGACAAACCTAGGTGTGACCAAACTTATCCAGAAAGGACCAACTCCCTATTAGATTACTAATTAGAGGACTGATTGGTTGAAGAGTCCTCACACCTGGGTATGATCAGCTGACCTTAAGGTTCATTAAAAACATTCCAATCAGACACTCCGCTATACAATCACATGTGCTGAGGAGAAATTTCTAATCATAATGCTTTGCAAACACAATATAATGAAGTGTGCAACGCCTCTAAAATGGTCCACCATCACAGTTTCTATCACTACCACCACTATAATCATCATTGCCTGGATTGCCCTCATACTAAATTGTAATTGTTTTTCACATGCATTGGTCCTGTTTTCAATACTAATCCTGGAAATATTCTACATTTAAAACCTTTGGTTTATGTTTTGCCTGTGAGCCTGAATAGGACAAGCAGCTACAGGAAATGAATGGATGGATGTGATTATATTGTTACCGGAATGTGCATGGTGTATTTTGCAATATCATTAAGATGAGGTTTTATGAGCAATCTCTCCCACATGCAAAAGACACTATAATTCTCTACATTATATATGAGCTTTTACTGTTTAAAAATAAAAATAAATGGAACAGTGCACACCAATGGCTTGGGTAGTCTTTTTTCAACCCATACTCACTAAAGTTGAACCTACTATGGTTGAAAACCTGTCAGTATTAAGCACGTTGTTTTACCTTACTGTAACACGTCGTAAATTAATCTGCCCTATCTAATTGTGGTAAGAAAAGTATCTCCGCACGCAAGAGCTATTTACCATCGACAGGTTTGCCATATGACTGAAATTGAATCACATGCAAAATGATAAAGTTTAAGCAAAGTCAAAAATGTATGATGACAGAACGGTAAGTGTGCGGTTTAGCTTTATTGATGACGCGTAATGTAGAACAATGTTTAATGTTCTGGGGTAATTGCTTCAAATCCTTCTAACTGGCGACACCATGTGTTGTATTTCAAACAAGTGAAAAAAAACCGACATTATTGTGAGTCTAAAGACCATCGTTGTCATGCAGATGAAATAACATCAAATGCATAATAAGTTATAGGAGTTTATTTGCCAATGCTGGCCGCCAGTGCAGCATACAATACTGTTTGCACAAAAAATCCTTATTGAGATAACAGAGATTCATTTTGTTTGTAAGCATATTGCAAAACATTTGTAATACATCGCATGAGAACACTTGACATTACATCATATTTAGACTAAAATGTTTTATTATTCATCTCAACAGAAATAAACAGACATTCATTTTGTACCCAAACCTTTCATATTCACAAGTATTGTGACAGCTGAATATACTATAAATGTGATAATTCTTGAAATAAAATTACCTGTAACACCAATACACTGAATCGAACTGTATTATATTAAAACGTCGAGTCATTCCTAGCAACACGTCCTCCGAAAACGGCCGAATTATGGTGAATCAGTGGGAATTGAACGCTGCATAATTTCACATAAAATCCAGGACAAAGGGTCGCTCGTAAGAGAGACACACAATAAATAAATAAATAAATATGATACGCATATCTCGAGAAAACAAACCTAAACCTCACGTTGCCTCGCGTGCCAGCAGAAGTAAGACGGTGCTGCTCTGGAAGTCTTGCCTGTATAATTTAGGCGCTTCAATTCCAATCTCGTCACCTCTGCAGTGTCCTTCTGCATACAAACACACTGCCGGCTCAAATATAAAAAGGCAGCGGAGACGTGCTACTGCACTCGATCCCACCGAGCAATTCATGGCTTTTGTTTTTTGATTTTTTTTTTACTCGGTGCACTGATAGTTAATCTATCCAGTCGCTATCCTTTAATTATAAGAGTTGCATAAAGTAATTGCACTGCGGAACCGTGGCGCCATTGACTGTATTCAGTTACTTAAAAATATTAATCAAGTGGAAAACCATTTTTAATGGACATCGCACAATTTTCTTTTGAAACGAGACAAGGAAATGACATATTGCTGCAACATGTCGCATTTACCTGAATGTTATTTCAGAGGATAGTAAACGGAATTGTTTCTTTGACATCTGGATTGGAGCCAGGGCCATATGTTTAGGTATAATGCCTTCCTTAACTGATCTGAAAACCTTTAATTTCGTGCCCAATGGCAAAAGTCCGTGGGTACTCTGTCACCAGACCAATTAACAGGTATGTTGTTGCGCCGATCTAACAGGTATCTTCCGGATTAGGATGGCCATCGTAAGATAATGTATCCATTGGTGTGTATCAATATGTATCAACCATCCGTAAGCAGATCTGCAACTGCGCCAGGATGGAGCGTCCTCAACGCTGGAGATGACGCAAATGACCCAGCTCCACCAAAAAAGTGTTTCAAGACGAACATGGCGGCAACTTAACACAGGAACCAAGATGACTGTTGCTGTCGAAGAACAGATCCAAGGCGCTCTGCCCGAAAACGTAAAGGTGAACATTTTTTCTGAAGCTGTAAGACCTTGTTTTCTTACAACATAAAGCCGGAATCGCCGGGTGGAGGCAGACCACAGCTGGTCCACGGTAAAGGAAGAGAGATCAGCCTAGGAGAGACGCAGGGAGAAAGGCATGCTGTCACTGGGAACTGTGTTTTTCTCCGGAGAGCCATGCAGAAAGGGGATGTGACAATGCATGGCTTAATCCTTTTCAATGCACTAACTTGTCGGGAATAGCAGAGCATCGCCGAGCGAAGCCAGGACCTCTTCTATTGAATCGTTTAAGAGGAAGATAAGACGAGGCAAACCCCCCAAAGTCAATGAATATTGTGGCAAAGAAGCCCTCACGGTGGAGTCGGCCAGTGCTGCGCTTTTCCAAAATATGACCAGAGGTGCTTGGATGTGTCGACAGCAAGATGACGGTTTAAAAATCTGGCTTGCTCCCCGAGTGAACGAAAAGCCATTTACAGATCCAGAAAGGGCCCAGAAATGGCGACTGTCCTTAGCATCTCTCCTTTTTTTAACGGTTCTGCTCTCTGACCACTTGTGGTTCTGCGCCGAGGCGAAATTAACACGGACTCGGGACAAGCTGGACAAGTTAGCATTCGCGGACATGGGCGATTACCCAGCAGAAAACCATATGTATTCACCCAGCCTCCATTTCCCACACGGCAGCCTCAGAAAAAGCGAAAATGTTATTTTTATAGGAAATTCTACTGGACGTTTCTGGCGGCCAGAAACTTGTCACCCCGACAGCTTATCAAAAAACTGCTTTACTTTTGATGACGCTGAACCTTTGTGCAGGAGTCTGTCTGACACCAAGGGGACGCAGTCGGTAGATTTAAATTTAAGCGATTTATACCTTTCTTTTTGTAACTCCTATTCCCTTCTGGATTTGTTTTACGGGTTATCGAGTCTGGACAATTTGAACTGCAGCCTTGACACGGTTACGGATGGCGATGTAGCAGGATGCAGTCAGTGCGTCCAGGCGTACCAGCGCTACGACCAGCATGCTCAGGAGAAATACGAAGAATTCGAGGTCCTGATTCAGAAATATGAGACGGATGCATATTCAGTGAGGACATGCATGGAGGAATGCAAGGTATGGGAAAGGTCCCCTTCCTCGCACCCCCTGGTCTAGATCTTCCCTTGCGAGATCCAAGACACAGGATCCCCTAATCGTCATGGTTACTAGAAATCTGTAATAAGCACAATGCGGCAAAACGCCTAAGTGTTTGTGAAATAACTCGTGATGCTTTTAATGACTTTTTTTGGTACTGCGCCCCGCGGAGTTTATTTAGGTAGGACTTTCGGATTCCTCACCATGTTGTCGGTACTCATCAATAAAAAGTAACCTTACCAGGCTATTATATACACCACTTATATAATTAACTTCTATATTCTATTGTGAAACAGCTTAAATAAGGTGGACATCAACGTGTGCCATTCTTATAGATGTAGCATGGACTTCTGTATTCTGCCATGTACAGATACAATCCCGAATTAACGTGGCAGGTTTTCGCTTTGTCAGGCAGAGACCGGGGGAACAGTTTGAAAGAGATCTAAATGCCACAAGCATAAGTAAATCAGCTGGAAATGTTTACGCCTCTAACCGCATAGTAATAACGAGTTAATGTATTAGATTATAGCGCACGCAGCTGGCTGTAATTTATCCCGGTCCATGCGGCGTGGAAACTCCTTCAGGTGTTTCAGGACGGCTGCAGAGTGATAGGTGTAGTTCACCGCTTTATAATCACATAATCGGTCATGTCAGTGATTTTCTTGATTTTTCTTTTCCACTTATCACCATCATCGTCATCATCACTATTAATATCGTCGTCATTATTAATATTCTCAATGGCACTGATGTTTTAATGTTTAGTGTGTATTATGCTGCCATACAGAGAAAGAAATTAAAAAGCGGTGAAGGCCGGGGTCGTACTGAAAGCTGCGACAAGTAGGTTGAATTTGGGAGATTGTGAATACCTACTTTTCCCACATTCGTTCAATACAGCTTTTGGGATGTGAAGTCGATCGTCGTTAAGTGTTCGTGCCCCGATTTTGTCTCGCATTAAGCATACAGATGCCAAAAGCTCTTATCCTTTCATCTTTGTCGACTCATTCAAATAAAAATACGTGGGCCGCCCTACCAAGCACACGCTGTTTGGGACACATTAACTGCGTGCGTCTGTTATTTGTGTGCGGTGGGTGGCAAAGCCGCAGAGACGAGCCTCCGCAACCGAGAAACCTGCGCTGTCCGTGGTGCTGGGGTCAGACCACACACAGAGATGGGAGAGCAGTACATTCACGGTCTCTTTGCATTGTCTTTATTCAAAAACACCGCAGCCTGCATAAACGTTGAGGCCGAGCGTTCACTTCCATTTTATCAGCATCCCAATGTATAAACGTTAAGCAGAAACACTTGCACTTATCCAAATAGAAACAATTGGTTATGTTTTAAAAAGTTGCACCAGAAAGTGTTAAATTCCACCTCAGTCTCCAAAATACAAAGTACATCTTGTGGTTCTTGCCTGTGGGCTCTAAAATACATAGCACAGGAGCTGCTTTCTTAGACACATTAGTGATATTCAAATATAGGGGCACCTGTTTCATACAGATTGAGGATTTGCATGTGATGTCACAGGGGCTCTTTCATTTTGCAGTAAATTAGTGTGGCCAGTTAAATAAGCTAGCTGAATAATTAGAAAAATGCAGGGCACATTGTGAAAGATTCCTAGTGAAGAAATTTTATATATACTGCAGCATGAACAGGAGGGTTTAGTGCTTAAATCCAGGAAGTGAATATCATCCTCCTGAATAATACATGCTGTGTATTACGTGGACATCCACACCGGATGAAGAATGTTTTCATGATGAATGTAATGTTTCTTCCCGGCGCAAACACTGCGTTCTTAGCGTTGCTGTGTGAGGACAAGGTGCATTGTATACTCCCTCATTGTTATGAAGGGGCAGATCAGTGCTGCTGTTAACACAAGGTCCCATTGGTCAGAGGCTGAACAGGCCAACACCTCCTTGACTTGGTTGTTTCATCAGTGTCAAACAAATCTCTCAGTGTTGTCTTTGTGAAAGACGCCAGTGGCTACTTTAGGAGTCAGGTAATGTTCTTGTTAAGTAGCTGGACTCTTAAGCTAAGCATGGCAAGATCAGACAGTGAAGGGACGATTTTACTGTGTCAAAGTACTTTAGGTTAAGTATCCAGCTCTATACAAGTGTTCTAATATATCCTGTATATTTGCCTACAGGGTCCATCATCAAGTTGTGTAAATAAAAGTCTTTATTTGTCCCCATTGACTGTGTTACTGTTGAAACAAGTATCATTTTGAGGCAATTAAATCTATTTGCATTTAGTGACCCATACAGGAGAATTTCAGGGCACAGTAACTTTGTGGATGAGGCCAAAGTCTTAGGCTTGATTTCCTCATTTTCACATAACAGTGCTTTGAGTAGGGGTTATTTAGCACTCTCTCAACCTAAGTCCACCCCACCACCTCCCACCCCACAAAAATATAAATAACAGCAGTTGCTACTTAAATCCAGTGCATTTTTTTCTTTGCTAGCAAAACAGTTCTTGGTAACGTGCAGTAGAGTGGATGGCTTCCACTAGGTGCACTGGGACAACGTGCAGCTGTCTCAGTTACTTTGTAGGAGGGTTTCTGTCCATAGTTCAATTGCCAGTTGTGCTCTTCTCACCTTCCATCTCTTCAGTCAGCCATCTACTTTTTGGAATGGGCCTAGACCTGCCGCAGATCACGAAAGTCATCCATTTTTAAGCAGTCTATTCACGGGCTCCGCAGCAGGAAGAACAGGAAGTGGTGCCAAAAATACTCACTTGCTAGATGGATTTCCAATTCATCTCAGTGATTTCACCCTGGTAGGCTCCTTCTTAAGGTTCATGAAAGAGACCCTGGAAAGACATGAAGTGACAATGCTCTGCGGGGTTTGAGGAACAATTCTATTTGAGGTCACCGTAGTCTTTCTGAGAACCTGGACTGGCAGCTGGCTCAATGAAGAATTCTGAAATAGAAGCCTCAGGCAATAACAGCGGCCAGATCCACTGGTCATCGTTGGAAGTCGTCTGCCCTGGTCCAAGAAAATTAATCAAAGGAAATCCCCGCAGTTGCTGATACGTAGCCAGATCCTAATTTAGGCAAACTGATTGGAGCAGAAAGTGAAAGCAAAACAAGTGCCTTTACTGGTATAGGAACATAATATAGATGTAGTTCTGTAGCCTGAAGACCTCTTTAAAATGTGTCTCCTTAATTATAAGGGTTATTATGGTTGTTGCATACAACTCAGTAGCTATGGCTCTTGTAGAATGACCTTTGGTATTTGAATGGGGTCATTTGGACTCATGCCTGGCTGCCATCACCTACATAGATCTCATGTTTGTCCCCTGTCAGTCCTGCAAAATATGTACACTAGCATTGACAATAATATGCTGTTTGGAAAGCTAATAAACTCTGTCCACGATTCAAACTGGGGACAAAGGAAAACATGCAAAAGGCTCTTAAATTCACTCTGAAGCCCTCTGAGACCTGGGGACAAGGTTCCGTCTCTCAGATGTGCCATGGAAGTGTTCAGCATGGTTAGTTCATTATGTTCGTTTGGTATTTGTCTCTAACAAAAAGAAGAGTGAAATTGGCAGAATGGGAGTCTTTTCTTTATCAGTTCATAATGCAGCTTATTCCAGGGTTCAACGTGCCAAGGAGTTTGACTAGACTTCACTTTCATTTTGCATTCCTTACCATTTGATTGCACTAAATAGCATCACATCTACTAAAATATATTTCCATAGTATAATATTTGCATTAAGTATCCTTATTGGTTTTTCCACACATATTTCAAAATTGATTATAGGATCCAATGTTGTTTTAGTGATGGTGACTATTATGTAATATTTTGTCTGAAAAACCAAACCAGAAGTATTGGCTTAATTTGGCATTTGGCAAGGCTGAGATATTTATCTATACAAAGTTGTATGGTGAAATACATAAATATGTTTTAGGATTAGACATTGTAAATATACATTGTTTTATGATTTTTTTTTAAATTTACACTCCATTATCCATGCTTGATATAGTTTTAACAAACACTACTAACAAGCAGTGTTTGTAAACAGAAAAGCTGCTGATATTTTTCATCTTAATTTTACCATTTACCACAGCTAAGTGTCAACAGCGTCCTGGAGTGTAATATCAACAGTAAATTAGAAAGTAATTAGAGAAATTGGTCAGGTAGATTTGCTATCCCTCTGGGGCGCCTTTCCTAACTTGCCTGTGCGTGGGTAACATCTGGTCTTAGAAGTTCTGTTTTATTTGGTTGTCTTTCAGTTGCACTCTGGAGGAAGTTGCCAATCTTTTTTCTTTCCTCTTGCGTTGCCACGTGCTGCCGCTACACCTGCGCGGAGGGCCCTGCTCGCGCGTGTGTGTCGCCCCCCGTGCGCCCTGTCTGAGTTCCCTGTGACACACAGGCAAATTCAATTAGCGTGCTGTTGATTTTGCCTGAGCAAAACGCAGGGAAAAGGCGGGGGTGGGGTGGTTGGGTTTGCCTCGTGGTGGGCAGGTGTGTGTGGAGGGGTGACGTGCTGTCGTATTAAATGACAGTGTTTGTTTCTCGCACAGCCGCGAGATAAGGGAGCGTCCTTCCCGCCGACGACGGCCGCCCCACCTGGCAAACGGATTACAATATGAGACGGGATTAAGAAAGCGGCATGCGATTCTGCGGCCGGTTCAACAGGGTGGCAGGGAGAAAGCAGGCAGCTAAATCCTGCCAACCACTACAGACGGATTAAAAAAATAATAATAAAGCGCAGCAATCAAACACTTCACAGCCTCGGTGAAGTACCATTTAAATTATAGCTTGTTGGTCGGCTCCGTGACATATCAAAGGTTATGAACGAGAATTATTTTCTTTGTCGACAAAGATCTGCGGTTCTTTGAGGACTCACAGCAGGGCGATACTGACCTGTCCAGGTACACGTTGCTCAACCTCTCGCTCCGTCCCCATCATACTTATATCCTAAACCTATGACTGTTCAGGCCGTGAGAATATCTCCTTAGCACTGGGGGGTAAGATGCAGATCTTTCACCATTAGCTGAAACGTTTGCGAGTCATGCGGCCGGCCTGAAGAGCAGATGCTCTGGGTTTAAATCCCGGGTGGTATATTACATTTGTGTCCTTTATTTCATGTCATTCCAAGCTAAGGTCAGGAGCCAAGCAGATAAACGGTGTTATATAAAGCGAGCCAGGCAATGTGACCTACCCATGCCAACCGGCGCCTACGTCAGCGTTTTGGCGGGGAGTCTGCTGGAAATCCGCGTGGCTGTTTCAGAGACTGCGTCCCCCCCTCCGTTCCCTAAATGGCAGCTGTTAGTTGCACTCTGATGCATTGTTATGCACAAAGCGAGCGCCGCCGCACCGCTAGCAGAACACAGAGGCTGCCTTTTCATATGCGATCCTCAAGTTTCCTCCTGCCTCCACTGCACAAGCCTTCGTAGGGGAGAGCACTTTTCCAGAGCGCCATCATTTGCATATTAATTTACATTTTCCTTTAGCAGCTGGCGTTCCCCTTGTCCCCCTATTTTAAAAGCTGGTTGGGCTGATACATAATTGCTTTTATTGCGGTAGCATACCCCCTTCTCTCTCTCTCGCCCTCTTTTACTTTTGCCAATAAAAATTAAGTCCTTATTCTATAGCTTTGTAAGGGACACTGCCAGTTTGGCATCTTAAATACGATTACATCATGTTCTATAATTCTGCATAAAATGCCATCATGGGGGAGCTCCTCTCTCACCTATAGGACACAGCGTCACCACGGCGACTAAGAGCTTTGAAAAAGGAATGCTTTGGGGCTCACCTGTTTCACGAGGGGTCGCATTATCAGATGTGCAGTAATGGCAGATAGTGAGTAATTATGCGATTCTGTGAATGGAACGGTGAAATTAGAGGGAGGGCTGGGAGTGGGGTTCTGTAGGCTGTGTTGGGAAGCGAAGCTGAAAGAGGAAAGCATCGATCTGCCCTTCTGTATTCCCCACCGCTCGGCTGCTCCGTACCACTTGACGACCAGCCGGTCTCGCGAGCGGTAACCCCGTCATCCTTCCTCGCTGTGCAAGCGTGGCGTAATCACGTGCACGCGTTAAGACACGCGCGTGCGCACACACACACAGGCGCACAGCTGCTTGCTGAAATTTGTGCGCATTGAGTCAGATTTGACAGCCGGTGCCTTTATTTCTCACCTCCGAATGCGAGCGCCGTGCAACGACCGCCGTGCTCCCGATTCTCAATCCGTGTGAGAGCTTGGGGAGCCCAA
Source organism: Mormyrus hasselquistii (assembly GCA_026779605.1). Classification (NCBI taxonomy): domain Eukaryota; kingdom Metazoa; phylum Chordata; class Actinopteri; order Osteoglossiformes; family Mormyridae; genus Mormyrus; species Mormyrus hasselquistii. The sequence goes on from JAODKE010000037.1 coordinate 12,734,538, forward strand.
CTCTGTGGTTCTTCTACGGCTTTGCACCGACTTTTGCACCGGAGAATCGAAGGTTCTGGTTGTTTTCTGAAACAAATCCGTTTGGTCTTCACTCCTGCGTTCAAATGATTTCCTCTAGGACTCCCCAACTAAGAAACGTTCCAAGATGATAATTAGTTCCGGGTCCCAGCTGGTTTATGTGCCCGAACAATACAAATATTAGGATTTATAAGCATGTCTAGACTAGACGACGTGGCAGAAGAATCCTTGTTGGCTGATCATCAGCTGTCAGAGTTTGCTAATGAACAATAGTCAGAGAAGCAGGGAACAGACAGGAACACCCAGGTTGTGCCCAGTTCCTAACATACATGTGGTTTAAAAAAGAGAGAGAAGAGATTAATAAACTATTAATTATAGGTTATATTATGCCTCTTGATCTGCACTTATAGTGTCATCTCTCAAACGAGTAGGTTTTTGGCCACCACATGCACTATGACGGATGCCCCTGCACTTCAAAGCGTGTAAATGAAGTTATTAACAATCAGGTCAAAATTAAGGGAATGATTTTAGTTTTATATATTTTGGGTTATCAATAGCCAATTATATTACTCAACTATCTCTCAAACCGTGACAATAAAAGATGGTTGAGAACCACTCATGCATGGGAATAAAACGTTCTGCCATTCTAATAAAATTTTAGCCATTATCAAGGTAGCTTAGTGAAAGGTGTGTGTGTGTGTGTGTATAGATCATTAGTTTTTCTTAAATTGCATTAAATATTTTGCAATTTCATTATGCTTTTAAACTTTGGTGGAATACTCCAAAATTGTGATTGCCCAGAAAATGGTTTGATGGTGAACTTGAACTCCAGCACTTGCTACCATGAAATAGAGGGACACCACAAATCTCCTCACATGCTGAAGATGGCTGCCATAATGTGCTGCACTGTTTGTTATTATTTTTTTGCGGAACAGAATTCTGTTGTCCGTTCTCAGCCATGATCACTTCCTGTTTGAATACAGTAAGAATGAAAATGTCAGGACACGTCACAGGGTTTATTTTATGACAAGCTGCTTGTTAAATCTGTAAAGTGCAAACATAAAGATCTTTAAAACATTGGTTTTTGGATCCTCTCTTGTAACTAAGTTACACGATTGTGTTTATGTAAGCTCTCAGTGTCAGGGGAGCAGTATTTGAGGTAAGTAAACAAGATATTCATTAAACAGATCTACTGTTACTAAGGCTACACATTATTGCAATACATATTACACTGGATTCTCGCTAGTTTTTTTTTCAGACATAGGCCATCTTCTGAAAGGACAAAAAGGTTTTTAGCAAGGGTCTTTAAAGCGACCTCTTGAGTATTGGTCAAACACTGGGAATCAAGGAATCGATTACATAGAACTGAAAAAATGCCAGAGGTTCCTCTCCTTATGCACTAGTTCGCCTGATTCCAATAAAGACACGAATGTTGACTTTTGCGAGGCTGACATCTCAATCATAGGATTCACATCATCATTGAAGGACATGGAGGCGCAGTGACCAAAAACGGGGTGAGTTGGTTGCGAGAGTAATTTCAACAAGGCTCGGGGATAATTGTGCTGTTAGAGAGCAAATGCTATTTTCAAACACTGTAAACGACTGACCTTTGAATTACCTGTTCGCTTTTTCCAGGCAAACATACCAGCAGTACTGCTACATCTATATTACAATGAATGTCTCTTCTGCTGGCATCTATAGGAACATTTGTACAGGGAACATTAGCATCAGGGAGCACTGTATTTTACTATAAAGTGAAGGGAAAATCATTACTGGGTAAATCTTCTCTCCCTGGCCCATGACAACAGCTTTATTTATCACCCTAGGCGCTCTACTCCATTGACTACAGTCTTTTTCTCCCTCTGTCTTTCTCTCTTCCATTCTTTGTCTTTATTGGCATCAGCAAAACGAATAGAGGAGTGTAAAAAATATACAACTGCTGATTATGAGATGGTGCTTACAAAGAAAATGAGCAAAAATATAGAGGATTATGCATAAATGTGTGAAGATAATGCATTGCGACATTCTAAGGTGTGCCAGATATTCCTGGAAGGTGTACAATGTCTTAGACAGACTTGGGGCTGTATTTTGCTGTCCACTTCGTTTTTGCTTCTCTGCTATGTCACAACACTGTCGTGTTGTCTGTCTGCTGGCTTATATAACAGATTTTACAGCTACAGTGATCCTCACCAGAGATGTGGACACCCATTGATTCTGAGCATGGCACTTAAATGGAAAAAAAAAGAAAGAACCGTCTTCTTGCATCAGTGCGCAGAACACAGTGTGTTCCCATTGCTGGTAGCAAAGCAGGCTTAATTATTATTCATAGTATGGTTCCTCTGCTGGTCTTGTTGAAGTCACATGGTCTGCTGTGAGGTTTATCCATACAGCAGGATTCCAGGCTCTGCATCCAGTGTGCTTCACCCCCGGCAGCTGTAAATGCCTCTGTCTTCGCACAGAGTGCGTGATACATTGCCTGTGTGATCAAGATGGTTGAGGTGCTTTTTCATTCAATATGTTTTGTTATCCAGACAAGTACCTGTAGATTACTTTGGTTTCCCCTGCCCAGCCCCCAACCCCCCCGTTTTTGTTTTCACCTTCCCTTCTAGGGTTTAGGGGATATATAGGATATGCTAGACCTTTGTCCCTGTAACCTGTAACCTCATCTAGATGTCCCTCATCCATGTTCCTTTGACTTCACTGGCTGGGAAGATACTGGCGTAGATACCATCATGCCCAATGGCGTAGGAAAGAAGTTGACGTTGGGGGGGATGGGACACAACTTAATAATTTAAAGACAAAGGTTTATTTATAGGGAGGACGAATGAAGCCAAATTAAATTCTGGGGGTAAATGTCCCCCCTGGTCCCCCTCAGTTCATGTGTCTTTGGTCACATCCATAATGGGCCCTCTTATTACTTGTCCAAAGACCGCTGTTTTTCTGAGATTTTAGGAAGCCCTGCTTTTCTAAAGCAGCCCCACTGATCACCTGAGAAACATGTGCAATTGTATGGTAGCTGCATAATAGTAATAAATCTAAGAGGCATTTTGAATATCGTTTTTTTTTAAAGGCAATGTTCCCAAAAGGCAGAGTTTGCATAGAGGGAGGATAGTTTGTTTGGGTGATATTCAAACTTGGAGCAGGGACGTGTACCCAGAGCAGGGTCGTGTACCCAGAGCAGGGATGGTGTACCCGGAGCAGGACCCGGAGCAGGGACGTGTACCCGGAGCAGGGACGGTGTACCCGGAGCAGGACCCAGAGCAGGGACGGTGTACCCAGAGCAGGACCTGGAGCAGGGACGTGTACTTGGAGCAGGGACGTGTACCCACAGCAGGGACGTGTACCTGGAGCAGGACTCGGAGCAGGGTCGTGTACCCAGAGCAGGGACGGTGTACCTGGAGCAGGGACGTGTACCCGGAGCAGGGATGTGTACCCGGAGCAGGACCCGGAGCAGGGATGTGTACCCGGAGCAGGACCCAGAGCATGGATGTGTACCCGGAGCAGGGACATGTACCCAGAGCAGGGACATGTACCCGGAGCAGGGACGGTGTACCCAGGACCAGTTTTCAGAGAGCGCCGCATCATTTCCATGGAACCCCATCAGGTGGCTGGGCCCGCATCCTCTGCGAGCACATGTGTAGTGCGCAGGACCACGTCAGGCTAATACAATCCGGCGTAAGGATGCGGTTTGCGGGACGCACGCAGGTCCGTTTTAAGCGGACGATGGCTCCTCTGCTAAGCTCCACAGAAATCCTCGCTGAGGGATTTTTACCTAATTAACACCATGAAAACACAGCGTCTGCCCTTGCGTGATTTCTCTCGGCGGCAGGCTGCCAGGCACAGTGATGTAACGGGATGATTCAGAGTGATCTACCCCCCCTCCCCCCCCAGGTCTTTTGGCTTGTTCATTAGCAAGTGCATTTGTTGCTCACTCTGAAATGTGTCGTGTCAGAACTGTCAAGAGACCGCAGCGATCAAGCGCACACACACATGCGGGAAAAAAAAATGACACACTCACCTGTCTGTCTGTGTTAAACACCAGAAATCACTGAACTGATTACTTACAGTATTTGACAGCAATTTTAACTCACCCCTTACTTGGCTTGGTTTTAGGTGTTTAAGAGATTGTTAATTGTACAGTTGTAATGTGACTATTGCATCTTACAGAGTTCAGGTCTTGCTGGTGCTTTTAAAGTCATCGAGCTGTATTGCTAGAGCTGTGTAGTGGGAGGACATTTACCATTAAACAGTAACTGTTAGCGTTTGGCTTCTCAACAGCCCCCATTACACGCTGATTGCATTTGTGCCGGCAAGTTAGCAAGCAAAAGAGAAAAGGTGGTGGTTGGGGGGAGGGAG
>JAODKE010000037.1:12740050-12758299 GCA_026779605.1 Mormyrus hasselquistii
TTCTAAGGGAGACTGAATGAAGCCAGATGAAATATTGGGTGGTACACATCCCCCGGTTTCTAAGGGAGACTGAATGAAGCCAGATTAAATATTGGGTGGTACACATCCCCCGGTTTCTAAGGGAGACTGAATGAAGCCAGATTAAATATTGGGTGGTACACATCCCCCGGTTTCTAAGGGAGACTGAATGAAGCCAGATTAAATATTGGGTGGTACACATCCCCCGGTTTCTAAGCCTCTGCTTATATATATATTAATGTGATGAGGTCATATGTGTAGAAAATATGTACAATATGCTCAGTTTACCTTGAATATTTCACAAATTGTGCAGTGAACAGTGATGAACATGGCTGTAAATGCATCGGTATATCTTCACACTCAGCTCTAGAGAGCCTAATTGCATGGAAAATGATGCATTAAATGAAAGCGTTTAAGGCGTGGTGTTGGCCATTAGATATTTAGCAGTTTGTGGTAAGATATTACAGGCTAATTCAAATTATGTTAACTTGTTATGGTGTCGGCTACTTGGAACAAGAAAATAATGTAACGGATTTCAAATTAAAATTCCGTTCCGGGTCAATTAAAACAATTATGTTTTCAATTTTATCTTCTTTCATCGTTAGGTATCGTTAGTTTACAGTTTTCATTCATGCAGCTATTTTCAAGGCAACTGGAATCATGTGGATTGTTGCCAGGGTTGCTGTGGAGCCTCTGATATTTTGCCAGGCTGCTGCTGGTCGGGGCGACCTGGTAATGCAGGGGGAGGCTGGGAACGAGTCACACCTCAGGTTGCGTGCGCTATGACAATATATTCAGATCGCATCTTAATGCAAGGGTATCTTGCAGCACCCCCACTCACAACAATATTCATTAGCCATCATCCACAGCCTTAGAAATGACTCACTGTCCCCCCCCAAATCCAGTATCCTGAGGAGATTCTGCTCTTCCTCTCCAGTACACGCAGGGGGGGTTTAAGTAAACTGACATGCGCAGCCACCAGCCCCTTACAGTCACACCCACACACTCACGAGCCAGGGTTTGCAGAAGAAAGCTGCACCTATGCACACCACTCAGATGAAGAGTGAAAAATACAATGAAATCGCAGGCCAGTAGTGCATTTCAGCCCCAAGCACCACATCAGAGGTGATGGTGGAGGTAATCAATCTTCATTGTGGCAGAATTGCCCTTTAAGTCTGTCCATGCCATAAATTTTAAGATAATCCTTAACATGACTGACATGTAAAATTAAGGCATACATGTAACAACTGACATATATAGTGTGTATAATAAATACAGAAAAATGTTGTCTTTAATACATACTTTTACTTGCTAAGTGCTGGATAAATGCACAAGATGTAATCCATTAAATATGAATACATCTTCAGGATATATTTCTTAAATTGTAATTGTTGGGCTTATTGTCATATTTTCTGCATGGTCGGGCCAGCAGGGAAAATGACTACGCTCTTCTTGAGTTAAGCGGAAGTAGCCACGAGACTGACGTTTCACAGAGCAAATCGTTTTAATATGCTAAGCATCAGGCAGCTGTCCTCTCAGTCAAAAGATCACATCCATCACTGTGTTCAGCTGCTGCAGACTCTCAGACTCTCGACACACCAGTCCACCGCGCTAACTGGTTTTACCCTAGCTGAGTTTCTGTACTGCTCAAGTCCACTATTCAGCATAAGCACAGGGGAGTCTATAATACTGCATTTATTGCCTTCTGCCTTTTTTTTTTAAAATCTCTTCTTTTCCGATGCTGTTTACAGTATTCATTACATGCAACACAGTTCAGAACAGGTCACTAGTCTTTGGGGGGAGGGTAGAAAAGAGAAAGATCAGGGAAAGAAAATCAGAAACATGGTAAGAGATTAAAGCTGTTTAAATATAATTACTATTGTCAAGTTCGACTAAAGCACTGCTATAGATCAAGGGTGCCTATTGTCCCAGCTGGCATAATCAGCCTGATTATATTTGAGCTCCCCCCCTCCCTGAGATAAAAAATGGTACAGTCCTTCACTGTACTAACCCTCAATACACAGGTGGAAGAAATCTTTATTTAAGCAATTATTATTGTCTTGTCAGGGACCAGTCTGGCACAGTTTTATCATTGTTCTTTACTCGCTAATAATACTCACCAACACAAAATTAACAACAGATGCACAAAACTGAAGAAATATACAAATAACATGTTGAAAATGATGGTGGTTGTTTTTGAACATTTGTGGGGTTTCAGATTACCACAGTGGCATTTTCGCCTCCATACTGTAATGGGTGTGAAAAGAAGTGAAAGAGAGGGGGAGGAGGGTGGTGGATGTGGAAGGCATGCTGGGCGGACGGAGTGACTGGGTCAGGCTCCCTTTTCACAGGGACTTGTGAAAGCCGTCGGCAGGTCCCCCATCACGGTCTGCTTATTTGAGGCGGGCGTCATAGGACATGACAATGAAATGGGAGAGGCGCAGAAAGGTGCTGTGAAGCAGATTCATCCAGCATGTCGCTCCCGAACCTTGCTAATCTTTTAATAGCCGCCGCATGTGAGGCAACCCTGTAGAGAGATGTTCCTTCCAGGAAGGCTTTGCTGGGATGGAAATTGCAGCACGGTGACATTTTTGGGCCCAGAAGAGCTAAAAGACACTGATGAATTAGATCAATTTTTGTCACCGCATCTACTGTAAGATGTGCACAGGGAGGGTTATCGAAATGAGGCAGGGCAAGTCTGGAATAGTAGCAAGGAATCACTCAAATATGCCTATTCATATATTCGGTATCCAGAGTTGTCCAGAAAATATGAAGAGATCCAAGACCACATAGGCCGAGCAGTGTTTGGGAACGCTGTTAAAAATGGTCACTAAATCAGTAAGACTAAGATATATTTATAATGTCTTAATTTATTTCAGAAGTTGCTGGGAAAGTCAGACGGGTGACTAACAACATCAAACATGATGCTGACATGCAGCATTGTTAGCATTTCAGGAATGTACTTGCTTATAAGTGGACTGAACAAATACACGTGGGTGAATGAGCGGGGAATTATTAGGGCTTTGAGTTGTAACAAACTAGGGCAGAAGAAGAAGCATAAACCTGTAATTTAGACTTTAGCTAGAGAAGAAAACAAGTGGGGAGACTGAGGCAGTGGCTGGGTCTACAAATGGGGTTAAGATGGTTCTGTGGGAACTACAGTTACCAAACACCTCCATGGTGGGAAGGTCCCGACGGTGGGAAGTCCCGACGGTAGGAAGTCCCGACGGTAGGAAGTCCCAATGCAAAGTTGGCATGTTCTCCTAATGTCATGTGGGCTTCCTCGGGATGCTCTGGTTTCTCCCTGCCACCAAAAGACCATGTGGCATGGCGTTTCTGAATTTCCAAAAGCTTATGTGTATTTGGCCTGCAATGCACTGGCATCCCTAACAGGGTGTAGCCCAGCCTTGTGCCATGTACAGCCTGGGATTGATTCCTAGCCAGCTTGTATCCCTGACCCGGATGAGCGGTTGGATGATGGACGGGCTTTGAAGAATTTCACAGTTCCCGAAAATCGAAGTAGCTGAGCAATATATTCATTCTAATTAAGCTGAATAAAAACGAGGTCACCAAGTGAACTTAATTGAGAAAAATAACACACACTTCATATTTGCACAGATGTACACAAAATACTCTTATAAAGGTCCCGTGCTTTGTAACTGTTGATAATTGCAACATGTCAGTTGGTAATTATTAAAAAAAAAACATAGCTACATTAATTAAGAGTTCAGTTAGAACGAAAGATCAATACATGGTCTGGTTGCCTAGGACCCAGTTCACTCATGGAATTAGAGTGGAAAGCTTCAAGTCTCACTCCTATCTGTCGCTTTGATGTCATCTCACCGGACTGTCAGCGATACCCACTGAAATGCTTTGGTCTCCGGTGACTAATATTGTAATTTGTACATTATTAAAATTTCAACACCTTGTGTTTGACACAAGTCCAGCAAAGGAGAACGGGCTGTGCAGATGGGCTGAAGTGCCGGTGGTCACGCATGCTCAGGACATTTAGTTTCTAAGCCAGCAGCTCTGTCTTCTCTTCCAGCGATGTAGCTATGTGAGGAAATCCAGCTTCCTCTGTAGGTACCCTGCTTTTGGGTGAAGCTCAAACAGCTTCTCTGCCAGCTGCGAAACGTGAGGGTGTGAAACTGGATCGTCTCCTGTTCTATTCCTGTAATGCAATGAACTGGACAAATGTACAGCAGTATTTCACAGTGGTTTTAAGGAGTGAGGAAATGTACTTATCCACAGTGCTTTAAAGATGTATTCACTTATTACAAGGGTGTAGTGAATATGACTAATTTTTTACCTGACATAGCAGCTTCTGAGTGCAAAGAGTTCCGTGTATGTGTGTGGGTTTGTATCTTATATTGAGGTTGAAGTCAGTGAAACAGCTAAGCAGGCATCCGACTTTAGGGATATTGAATTTAGGGATGCAGATGAGAGGCATCCCAGAGGGTGGGGGTGCTGGCCAGTGCTTGGCTGGTATTACAGTAAAACCGTATATATATTGCTGACTGGGGTGGGACAAAATTTGCTGAATGGGTCTAGAGGGTGGTGGTGAAATTTAGGATGAGGTTACAGCAGTAAAACTTCCTGCTGGCTAGTTTTGCCGCCGCTGAAAGCGGAATGACAGACTTCCGGGATGCTGCGGGTCTCAGGGAGCTGCTGTCAGTTTGCGGGAGACACCTGGGACTTCTGGGGGAAGTGAGATGTTGTACATGAAGGCCTCTTTCACTCCTCAAGGTGGCCTATCATCATTTTGCAGAATATACTGCTTTGATCGTTTTTCTCACATTTTTTAGGCCAAAGGAGGTTTTCTGTTCACTGAATTTTTAGGTGGGGACATAAGTGGGGGCATAATTCATACAGAGGGGCCAAGCTTATCATTAGCCAATGATATGTTTTGATTTGGTGGGTGACAGAGGAGGGGGCACTGTGGGGGCCAATCAACTTTCAGCTGGTGCCAGTGCCCCTGTTGCCCTGCCCCCCATGTACGCTCCTGTGTGGAAGAGTCTAGACTGTCATTTTGGATGGAGCAGTGAAGACCTGTATATCAACTCTGAATGGCAGGTGTGGGTGATGGTGGATGGAGCACACTGGTAATAAAAATCCAAACCATAGTTTTGATTAGGAAGAACCGGCTGGAGAGAATGGCTGATAGAGTGAAAAATTATTGAGCCTTGTTTATACTCTTAAAACAACAGAGGCCGAGAGCAGAAAGCCAGGCAAAGTTCCCCGAAGGAGATGTGAGTTCTCCTTTGGAGTGCAAAATGGAGGTATAAGGGACCCAGGTGTAGGATGTCAGTTCAAAGCATTTGATATGAAAGCGGTTAGAGTGTCACATGACAGCTGAGGTTTTGAAGTGTGTTGTCAGGTCATTGGGACAGAGCAGTGTTTGCCCTGGCAGGTGCTGGGCCTTTCCGCCTAGTGCTCTGTGGAATCATGGCTTCTTTTTATCAGCTGAACAGTTCAACTGCAGGTAATCCAAGGAAAGTTGCTTGAAATCCATGCATGTGGATTTGGGTGTGGACACAGTAAGGACATGCCCCTGCCAATATTGTGGGAATTCCATATGCGTTTATGGGGCTGGAGAGTTCGAGACTGATTCTGTCCCTGCAATGTTACAACCAAGCCTAAGTCCTTGTGTAGAATATGCAGGAAGTGCCTTCAGAATACACACATGTTCATTCTGCTTAATGCTTCCAAGCTTTGGTGGTCTTGTGGCCGGTTGAAGCCTGTTATGCAAACACCTACGGCTGGATCCTAAATCCAGCCAACTTGTCTACAGTAGACGTCTTGTATCGCCAAGTTCGACTCAATGGGGTGGCCTGTTGCCAGATAGCAGGGAGCTCTTTTCATTTTATGGTGCTGCCCCCCCTGCACCCAGCCATATCTGTCAGAAATAAGTCTTCACGTAGAGCACAGTGCTCTACGTGAGCCGGTTCCTCCTCATCCTCTCCCTCTGTCCATCCACTGTACCGCGCTCCATGTCTTATGTTTGCCAACAGGTTCTGTGCTGGCTGTCAATATGCCACAGCACCTGGAGACGCAGAAGCTGCCATTTACTTAGCTATGAAAGGGACTGAGGCAGGTACAGGCATTCTGCGGCTACTCCCGCTGTAAAGAGCCCCTCTGTATGTTTAAAAATGGCCAGATGCATTCATCAGATCTGGACCAATTGAAATGCATTTAGTCCATAAAATATAGCTCATAAAGCTTAACCCCCCAGTGTTAAAACTCTTTTAACATTTATGGTTTATTATCAAGCCTGCATTTTAGCTCCTGTGTTTTTTTGCCTATGTATTGATTTTCCTTCTGCTATTGAGGGGGGGGGGGGGGGGGGGGGGGGGGGGGACGTTCTACAACCCAGGTTACAGGGGTGGGGGGGCGGCTGGATTCCATGTAACCGACGCTAACTTTGCAGCTGGCCGAGTGCGTCTCTCAGGAAGGCCAACACAGAGACCTCCAGGAACTCTGTTAGCAGTTAATTCGCAATTCAAAAGCCAACTTAATATTGTTGAAGTGACTAATAATTACCCAGCAGAGGGCACAACTGTCTTGGAAAAAACCTTTGCCAGGGCTTTTGGGCCGCCCTCTCTCCACCCCGACAGTCCCGAATGTCAGAAGACCTCATCGGCTACGCTACCGTGCCAATGCTGAATATCAATTCAAGCAATTGAAATGCTGCTTTCTGCACATTTTGTGGCCCATTAAGCTGCTGGGAGGGTCGGGGAGGCTCCGACCATCAAGGTGCACATGGAATAGTCAGCATGAGGACTGTAACATCATGCTGTCACAGGGAATAATTCAAAGATTCATGTATTGATTTGCTATTATTCCATGTTTGTTAAGCTTACGATGCATCTCACGTTTGAAGTAGCAGTGCATTCTGGATGGAGAGAACAATTTCCAGTGTTCTGGTGCCCTGCCATTGGTTGGTTTCCTTCTGGTAAACAAAAATTGAAAGACCCGTAGCAGGTATTCTGTGTTTTTGATGGTTTGGTTCCAGCATGCAGGGAGCTGAAAGGACTGTCTGGGGTGGGGGGGTCCCCGAGGCCTGGGTTGAAACACTGATTTAGGAGATTGGCCTGTTTCCCAGAAATGTACTTCTCACTGATATTTTTGTATTTTTAAATATATTGTCATATAAGTGATAACAACAACAAAGGCCAGAGCTTAAGATCAGCGACAGCTTCAAGAATTTTGGACGGAACTCAATACTGGTATAAACATCTTAATTGCCAGGAAAATGGAATTTAATGAACTTCTGTCAGTGTGAAAAATTATGGGTTTTCAGCCGTTCTTAGCACAATTCAAAGAGCCTGCAACTTCTGTAAGGATGAATAGTGAACATCAAAGTAGAGATTTCAATATTTAATGAACTAATTAACTTATGTATGGTTTGTCAGTGACTTCAGACCCCAGCTCCCGGCTGCAGTCATTACTGGAGTTTGCTGAATGATGCCTTTTCCTGGCTCGAGCGTTACAGAGTAGCACTCAGAGCTAGTTTGGTGGTGAGGTTTTCAGCATGGTTTCCATTACGTTTGCACCTCGGGGCGAGTTGGAGGGATTGATTGTGTTTTGAGCAGACGTGTGAAGTGGTGGCAAAGAGGGGAGCCTTTCAGAATGAGGGCTGCAGGCCAAAATGCTGCTTAGGAGTTTGTGCGCCCTTTGGGGAATCTGTATGTAATCTGAATGTCTCCTGGCTTATCCACACAATGTAAGAAGTTCGAGATCGAAAAATAATAAGAAAATAAACAAACCTCCAACCCCAGATCCTTTCCTCAGCCAAGAGTTGTAGAACCTTGTTTTTTTTTTTTTTTTGTAAAATTGACTTCTGGGCTTTTGACACGTTTCATAAATTTCTGGACCTTTCGGATTCTAAGGTAGAGTACATGCTACTTGAGCAATGGACGGTGTGGAAGAAAAGGAAGTGAGCTGTGAAGGATCTGCACAGGTTTCATTCATGCGAGTCATCAAGTCATCAACACCTGGAGTGAGCAGCAATGTAGATGTTGTATTCGATTCTGCCTTTTCCTTAAGACTGGCCCACACAAAATGGAACTTTCTGTTCCGTGGATGACTGCTGTGCTTGACCACATCTGTGCCTTCGCTTCTTTGGGGAGCAACCAAATAAGACTGAGTCATGTGGTGCTGTGCACAGGACGTTCTACTGAAAGATACATGGCTCGTGTTTCTCTGAGGGACCAAGGAGTGAAAGTGTGGTTGGACCTGTAGCAGCAGCCGTGTAACTGTGGTGGCGTGCTGGAAGCTTAAGAAAAGAGTGTGCAACAGCGTGTTTTTTGTTTCGCATAAGCGGTTATACAGTAATAGAAAAAATCACCACACGTAAGAAATATTAATAATGCAGTATAAAAGACAAGTCCTTGGAAAGTATAACATTATTTCAAGCCATGGAAATTACGATTCATATGCATTACAGTACAAAATAACAGGGTCTAAAAGCCTAGCAAAAACCATTGCCACTGGAAAAAGTAAATTTACATCAGTGTTATGTTTTAAAATATCTTATATAATGCAAATCTATGTCGGGATGGATATCAGGTGTGTTGGTGCACGGTTGGTTGAAGTTTATCACCCTGCAGATGCGGTTCAGAGCCTCAGAATCAGGTAACAGCTTCCGTCCATGAATAATTTAATTTAGTGTCTGCAGCTGTTCCCTTTGTCATTCATTTATGATGACTTTACAGTATTGTAACGTGTCTGGTAGACCGTTGAATCATTTTCCACTGTTCTTGTTTTGATGTGTTTCTTAAAAAATTTTTTTAGTCAAGCTTTCTGGCAGAATTTTATATTTGATGTGATTCTATTCAGTATTCCAAGAAACTGCTTTTTTCTTTTTACCAGTGTGAATTTCAACCAAAGAAAGATTGCACTGGTAATGTTACTGGGTCATGCTTTGTACTGTAAACATCTCATTGGCTCAAAAACAGCAAATCCTTTTAAAATCCTTTTTTTTCTCCAAACCATGCTCCTGATAAAGCGACTGTCATATTGTTTTAAACTTTTGACACTTTGATGAAGGTCACATGATCTGTGAAGAGGATGGAGATATCCTAATTATTCAGGGATTTTGACGCTTGGAGCCAAGTGTTGCTGGACTTTTTCAACACCTTCTCCATGTCCTCCACCACCACAAACCTGCTGCCTGATTTCAGATGATATGAAAAGGGGGCAGTTTTTTTACTTAAGATTACTTAATCTGCACAGGGGGCTTCTGGATTGGCTCATCCCTGCTTTCAGTCATGGCATTCATCTGAAATATTAGCCCTTGAACTGTGAGTCAAGGGGTTTCACAGTTCTTGCGTCATACTGCTTTTTTACCATGTTTTTTCTGTTTAAGAAAAGCCTTTTATGATTCAGAGTGGGCTCAGCATTGGTTGATATTCCTATTGTCTGTAGCAACTGCATTCACTTACCTTAAATAAAGTATTTCACACTTACCTGACACCAGTGATAGGCTTGCATTTTCATCACCCACTGAAATCACTCCAAAAATTTGCATGAGCAAACAAGCAATATTTATCTTTAGCAACAGGGGAGCACTTGAAACCTTTGGTACTTCGCATTAATATCCGTTCGTCGACTTAGTTCTTGAGAATTTTGCCATGTAACGGGTGGCATCCCACCTGCCTTAGAAACATGTCCTTCCGCCTCCAGTATGCTGACAGACGAGTAAAACAAGCCCAGCCTGCCTGTCGGCGACACAAAAGAAATCCAGGCTTAGGTTACGGCTGACCCGACTCCCGTTAGCATGTTGTGTAACTGACAATGCCGGCCCATGTCGCTGCCACACGTCTGCCTCCGACGGCTGAAACAAGAGTCTCTGATGTCGGCAGTTAGCTTGGCCGGCATCTGTCTAGTCTACAAATTAACCTGTGTAAAATAAAAATAATAAAAGACAGCTAATGAAATTAAAGATAATCACAGAAAACTTATAATACTTTTGTTGCTGGTCTTATAGAAATAATTAAATAGTTGAAGCATGCAGATGATTACTGATCAGTTGATTGTTTGTTTTACCATTAAGCAAGTCAACAGTTTAATGGTCTGCCTTCACATGAACGTGAAAATTATGTTCACTTGCAAATGATGCTCTGTAAGTTAATAGAGCATCAGTCATCTTATTTTTTTATGTTAGCTACAGATTGTAAGTTTGATTTATTTGTGACTAATACAAGTAATTACACTAATTTTAGAAGTTAACTGTTAGTAACTATTGGTGGCTAATTATTTACTATTTTATGGATGTTCACTGTAATATGTAACAATCTTACCATTTAATATTCAAGTATTCTTAATAAAAATACACTTGGTGTTATTTTATTGAATTAACCATTAAAAGCAAATAAGAACAACCTGAGAACCCAGGCTGTTAGTGATTCATTTAATTAAAATTTGCCCAGTTTTCCACTAATACAGCCAAAGCCTAGCACACTAATAATTAATTACTTAATTGCAAGTTAATTACAAATAAGTCATACATGAGCAGCACAAGCAGTTAGTTACCCTTTCACTATCAAACTCTTGAAAAGAATATATGTAAAAAAAAAGTGCTATACAGCATTGATAGTACAGCCACAGATGTAGGTCATACAAGTGTTCATTAGTTGGGAGATTGTGTAACCTCTATTAAAACTGCACTGATTGGGGCTACACTCATAAGGACTTTAATATTCAAGCCAGGCTTAAAGCTAGGGATGCATTTTGAAGGGGGGGGCACAGACTTGTTATCTTACTGTTGGTGACTTGCCAGGTCGGCAGCAAACACATTTTTGGGGTGGGGGTCATCATTGCCTATACCACTTTCCCTGGCACTGTTTTGCTATGTAGCTACACAGTGGGTGATTGCGTCATGTAGATCCCCTGTCGTACCTGTGAGCAGGAGCAGGGCAGAGCTGCCGCTGCCTTCCCCTCTGGCCCCATGTGCTCTGAAGGCCCAGCTTGATGAGGGGTCGGGGATCACCGGGGATGCCGACTCAGTTTGCCTCAAGAACTTCTTCCCCGGCCAGACCAGCTGCCGTCCTGGGTCTCCGCTACCAGAATCTCTCCTTTCTCTGTCCTTCCCGTGCTGCTGGTGCCATTGCAAGAGGATACCTACGACTACGGTTAATCACATCGTTTTATAACAGCACTTCAATGTATTCTATTTCCTTGTGCAAGAGGATGGCAAGTGTATGAACGCTGTCATTTTTTTTGTTTTAACTGGTGTATAAATATGCTTTACATTAGTATACAAAACATTGAAAACACATGTAAACTTATTGCTGTGGTAAAATCCTTATTTCTTACAGATAATCCTTGTTTAAATATGTGAAAGTATTCAGATAAAAATATAGCTTTGTTACTGTGTTCCTATAATACTGCATCCATTTTTGATCTTTCAGAATAAGAGTTGAGCCTTCCCTCATATGGCACACTCCCTGTGTTGCTGCGCATAACCCAGGCCAGCGCATGCTTTGAAAAGGGGGCTTGTTGTGCCTCTCCATGTTCTGCTGATAGCATGTTGGCTTGGGGTTTTGGGAGACGGGCTTTCTCAGCCACCCATTTGCTGTTTCCCTGGCACAGTGAGTCTCAGACTGGACTCTCTTGATAATAGTTGACGCAAAGCAGTCAAAGTAGCACTTGGCTAACAGGCAATGGGGAGACTTTTTGTGTCATTTATTGGCAGCATGACTAAAATGCTAAGGTCATGCCCAGCAAACGAGGCACGCACACTGAATACACTAAACATGCAGGCATTTTTGTTTTCTCTGAGGGAAGCCCCCATTTTCGGATAATACTTTGGTTTTATTAGTGCCATTGTGTCTGATTCAGGAAGAGCTACCTTCTCCATGGCAGCTGAAAATTTACAGAAAAGACCAGGCCTACATTTGGATAAACAAACTATAAGTGTGGGGATTTTGAATGGGGAATATATTTTTGCAGTGTAAGTGATTTGTAAAAACACTGATTTCCTGTAGATGTGCTGGCATGGACAACAAACAGCTACTGAAGCTTATAAACTCTTTTACAAATTGCTTCAGTTGTTCCCAAAACTCCCCTTGAGTACAGCCAGCCATAGGTCTGTTATTTTTAACGTCCACCACACTGAAAGATTACGCAATGACATGCAAGCAGGATGATGGAAGCAGTTTTGGTCCACATGAAAGGCATATTTATCATTTAGACAAATATCAGCTACATTTAGACCAGACAGACCAAAACCTTAATTTGTGGTACATTTATGCACATACGTACAAATGATCATCTTACCAATTTTATGACAATGTTTTGTTACATTTACTGACAATATTTTCTGTTTGTACAGCGTTTCCTAGAAACATTATTCCAACTAATTAGGAGAGCGGTTGTTTAGGAAATGCCTCAAGTGGTAATGAAAGCTATTTGCATGTTTCAGCAATCTTATTATTTTTTTTAATTATTTGTTTTGTTTTTGCCGTCACCTTCCAAAAGCATAATTAGAACAGGATTTAAAAATCAATGGTCTAGAAAATGATTTGAATGCTTTGAGGTAATCACGTGGGTGTAAGGTTCACCTGTTGGGATACACTTTCAGGATTCCCACCTGCTGGTGGTTATTGTGTGAACCATCTCCTCAGAGTTTGTTAGTACTAATGTTTTGGACATCTACAGTACATTTGTGGGTAAACAGGTTCTGTGCTATAGACAAACCAGTCGCACTATCACAGATGTGAGATAAACTGAAACAGAGTGATCCTGTTTTCACAGCCGAACAGTTGCTCTGGTGGCGCTTGTTTGTTTTTTGAAACTAATATAACTCAAATTTTGGCTGAGCTGCCGCACACCTGTGCATCTCAAGCTGTGGGATTCATGATGGGGACTTGCGGGGTGCATCATGTGACGCCATGACTCAAGCGAGCGATTTGGATGGGTATGAACTGCCCCAATCGGATGGCACATGTTCTGTCGGTAAGACATCTTAGGGAGCATCAGTTGCAGGTGGTACATGACAAGGTAGCTTGGTGGGATGATCTGCATCATGGGGTTGGATTGTGGCGTGTTTTAATAGACTCCGGACAGACTACACCTGTTGCTGTGCTACAGCAGGTGGGCTGGGTGCTGGAGAGATAATAGCACGTCTCTAACAGCTTGAAGAACTGGCTCAAAGCCTCCTTTAAAGTCGTCCATTGTGCTGCTTCATCTAAGCCGCTATGGATCTGTTGGATTTACAAGTTTCCCTCTCTAGTAATGAGCCACCATTAGCAAGAGCAATGAATGAACTGCACTTGCGATTTGACCTGAAAGGACATTTAAAGTGCTGCTATGTGCTGTGAGACGCAGCTTCTCCTTGCAGTCGGAATAAATTTGGTACGACTGTTTATAGGTGAATATCATTTAAATTTGCAGGATCACACTGCCCTTCCGGAAAAAATGTACCAGTAAGACCCTGAGAGGAAAGGAAGCATACAATCATCTGTCCGTCTGAAATGTTGATGGAGTCTTGTGGTTTTGGGCTTAGACCTGGACGGTTGTGTTATAGTTACAATGAACTGTGAATCGCTACACTGAAGAAAAAAAAAACAATTATGTCATTTTATAATTTAAATACTGTTATTTTGACATTGTGAGGACCATCACTCAAGTCCCCATAAAGATGCTATCTATAATGCAAACAAAAAAGCGCCAAAAGTGCCAAAAGTCTCATATGTTGTTTGGTTACTTGTGGTTGAGGTTAGGGCTGGGTAGGGGTTAAGGTCATCATGTTGGGGTTAGAGTTTTCCCCATAGAAATTAATGGAGAGTCCCCACAAAGATATAATTACAAACCCATGTGTTTGTGTGTATTATTTTTATATATTTTTTATTTGGGTCCCCACCAACCCCACCAATCCAATTATCCTCCAGACTGCTTAGAGCCTTTTGACCCCTTAGAATCAGAGATGGTGGCCTCTTCCTTGTTGTGCATATGTGCTCTGTCTTTCCTGACAAATAACTAAAGTACATTTCCCTCTTTTTTCTGGCACTGGGAGCTATTGTAGAACAGAAATATGGATCAGTAACTTCATCACCTGCCATCTTTCCTCATAAAACACGGAAACAGCAGACCAAGAATCTGTAATCTATTGATTTCTTTTTCAAAACAAACTTCTTGTTTTCTGATACACGGCAATGTACAAAATAACCAGAAAATACCTGTCGGATATTTCCCACTGAGGTCTTTTACAAAGTTCGGCAGAGGTATATTGTTTTTTTCAACCAGCAGCTGAGTGTCTATACTGAACTGGTTGGTTGAAACAAAATCTTGCTCTGGATTTTTACCTTCTGGACTTTGATGATCTACTTCTAAAGGTCAGAGAATCAAGTGAGCAAACCAAAGTGAAACAAAAACAGTACAGAAAAATGATTTTTAGAACATGTTTTTGTCATACCGTGGGCATAAAAAAAGTGACCGTGCCAAGATCAGAAATCTTCCTGGAAAAGCAGGCGTCCTGGTCCTTCATGTATATCAGGTGAAATTAGCATCATAAACAAGTCATTTTATTTGGATGCTAAGTGGATTCAGATCAGCATTAATGTAACTCAACTGCTAGTGGTGTTGCACTCCCTCTGTAGTTTATCCATTACTGGTGTACTGTGTTCTGCATTCACCTTAGAGGTACTACCATTCCGAGGAACTGATCTGACGAGTCACTTAGCCTATAAGGTTGCAGTGACACAGGTATTGATTTTTGCTCAGTGTAACAACGATGCAGATCCTCTGGATGTG
Organism: Mormyrus hasselquistii; assembly: GCA_026779605.1. NCBI lineage: Eukaryota > Metazoa > Chordata > Actinopteri > Osteoglossiformes > Mormyridae > Mormyrus > Mormyrus hasselquistii. Next base: position 12,754,823 of record JAODKE010000037.1, read on the forward strand.
ACCCTGAAGTGTCCGCAGCATCGCTCTGTAATCTATGGGGAGAAGGACTAAACTTTCAGGTCTGTCAGCCGGGCAAAAGCCAAAGGATATTTCGGAAATCATTTTCCACTGGGACTGAAACACTGACAGTTCAATCTATTTTCGGACAGAGAAATTCTGCTTTCTTAATTTCACAGTCTGTACAGAGTGAGGCTTGCGTAAGGGACTCGACCTTCTCGTTATTTTAAATCCTGCAAAACGTCAATGGTGTTGCCGGTATCAGTGCAGTTTACTGCGATTCCGTTTTAAAAAGTCAATCTCTCACATTTCTTGATTCTTCTCAGCCCCCCTGTATGTTTCCTCTCTGTTCCCTTTAACCTCCCACCCTTGATAGCTACTACATTAAAGAGCTTTTTTTTCAGTAACCATGGTAACGCAGCCTCCTCATCCCAAGCCAGCCATCCCTGTGCTTTAGTAGGTACAACTATGACTGCCTCTTCTGGATTCATTACGTTTCCCATTTACTGTTGACTGATGATACACAAACAGGGGGGGTCAAAGCAATCTTAGGGCGAAAAAAAGAGAATTGGCATCAGCAAAGAACATTTATGATTATACTTTAATAGGTTATTGGGATGCTGAAGTTGGGGTTCATTGATGAACCTGCGAAACTATAAACCCCACCCCTGGTGCTACAGCCTTGTCCACGAGACAGGAAGCCTGATAGCGCTGCATGCTAACATGTCGGCTCGTCACATTTACGTCACTCTCCCCATTCTCTCTGTTCCCATATTTTGTCAGTAACACAAGCAGAGGCAGCATGACACTAGGCTGTTGTTTTTGACATTAGGATAATCACAGCTGAGCGCACGCTGCGTGCCAAGGACACAGGAATTGCCCCCATGCAATATGCGGTGGCCTGCGATGTCTATTGTATTAATCTAATGAACGATTCAAGCCTCCATTCACACAAAGCCTTTCATTATCAGCATGACGAAGGCTTGGGGAGACCTGGAGCCAGCAAGGCGCCAGAACTTCTGGACATGAGCACCAGAATATATGTGTAGCATATGCTCATCCGTATACCATGGTTATCATTTTAGTTCCTATCTTGAATGCTGTAAACAAATGCCCTGTCTCCAACAGGGCTGGTGGACTGTAACGTATTTACAGTGTCGAAATACAAGTCAACATCCGGCCGTTTTCCCTGGGGGCATGTTGGAAACAATAAAGTGGAAATGAGCTGCTTTCAGTGGATGAGTTACTGGTAGAGCTCCAAATGAGTAAGGGGTGAACTTGGTCCTCAGATTGTTTGCATCGAAAAAATATGTAATGTTACGCTAATTTGTTTTTTTTTCTGCTGTTTTCACTTATGTTCCTGTCATTCACTGACTCAGGAGATGGTTAAATAATGAGATTAATTGATCTTATTGATTTTATATACAAACATAATGACACAATGTCTTTAAAATGCTGCATTTAATTGATTACATGTATGCCATATTGCACTGTACAGCCGTAGTGTAGAGGTACCATACATATATTTATAAACATAATACATATACATATCAATTACCTATCCAAACCAGCTATTTGAATAGCATCCAGGTTTGTGACAATGCATATCTCTCAGACTTTAAACAGCTTCTTCTCTTCAAGTCCTTAAAATAAATAAAGACGCTACAGTAGTATATTGTTGTTAAAAACGATTAGCCTGCGGCATTTATTTATACTGAGTGCGTACAAAATGCAATGCTAAATCCCTGTTTATGTAAGCAGGACACACAGGTATTAGCTGCCGGGGCGAGTACTGATTGTGTTTGGTCAGCTCTAAATGCATGCCGTAAATGCGATGCTTCCAGCGGGCACGGTTACCGCCAACGATGTACAGTCTCCCCGCTTCATTCTTAAAAAATACAGCTCCGCAGTCCCTTTCTATTCTCAGGGTGCCTGTTATTTCTCTATTCCCCGCTTATCCCTCAGACACCCACCCGGAGCAGGAGGAGCACACGCATGTGCACTAAAAAGGCAGATGTGTGCAGGGCTCTCAAGTCTCACGCATTGACCGTGAGACACACGCATTTCAACCAGTTCACACGCTCACACGCCACACCTTGTGTTTCTCTCGCTGAGAAGTAATGGATAACGACCACCAAGGTGTCCAGTTATATAGAATTGAGATACGACGCGCAGGCGTATAGTATGGAGTTTTCCGCCGAGTTCATTGCGGTTCCGAGTTTAATAGCCACCTACCAGCCAATCATAAAATAGCATTTGTTGTTTCCGGGTAAATTCCAAAATAAATTACATGTGATCCCGCTGCAAGCACGTTATTACATGGATGCGCGCACAGATGGAGTGCAGAAAAGATGCAAGTTAGCAAGATGGGATAAATGCGATAGGCAGGGATCTCAAGTCTCACGCATTGACCGCGAGACACACGCTGTGCCCCTAATGTAATCTCACTCCAAACTTTTGATGATAAGCCTTGTGTGTGTTATAGCCAGCTGCTAAGTGCTGTTCCAATAGGATTCCGACTGCTATTTCATATGCTGTTCCTTGTGTCTGCTGAGGTACAAATATGCATTATAGAATGCTTCATAAATTATTTTCAAAAGTAAGGAAATGAGTATTTTCATGTGTAATTTCCTGCAGCATGTTGCTTGTGGCAATTTCATCCAATTTCCGGTGAACATTTCGCTGTCATCTACATTAATCTTTACCTTACCATACCGCATATTTATTGCCAGCTGAGAGAGACCTTTGATATAAGCATTGGAATATATGAATTACTTTTTAAAATTCAACAATATCTCTTTAAAAGTACGGTGTAGTATGGAATAAACTAAGAATGCATGCAGGTACTATTATCTACACTGCGATACTATTGTATTCAACAGAAAAGCAAATAATAAATGCTTTACAAGAATTACAATTAGAAAATGCCATTAAAATAGTTTTCATTTTAATTATTAACAATGATGCATTTAATAAGAATTGATTGAACTTTTTTTCTTCTTTTACAAAATAATAATGATATTAATCCTTTTCACATCTGAAGGTAAAGAATGACTGACATATGCACGTTCACCTGCACGCCATACATGGACAGAGAAGGCTGTCATAGATGTATAGACAGGGCTGTCGCTGTGTCACTTATATAGGTGTGGGTTTTCAAAACACTGTCCGTCTGATATTTGTCAGTATGAGCTTTAGCTGCGGTTGTTCTGGAGCTGATGCTGCCAGCATCGTAGCCCCCCCTTCCCCCCTTCTTCGTAAGGTCGCTGTTGACAGGGGCCCGTTGAAAAATCACCACCCGCTGCCGGTTTCAAGGTTGAAACCGGGTCGCCTCTCCGCTCGCTCACCCCGGCTGTTTATGCATTCTCCACAGCACATGGGGGGTGGGGGGGGGGGGATTCACTTTTCTGCCTTACCCCCTGCCCAATTGTATATTCTGTTTGAGAGGGGGCCACCCTGCCCCCCCCCCCCCCCCCCCCC
>JAODKE010000037.1:12785421-12797492 GCA_026779605.1 Mormyrus hasselquistii
CCTTAAAGATGGAACTGAAGGATATCGCACACACATTTGATGGCTTTTGTTTCTGAACGTAATTTGGCGCATGGAGCCAAAGGAGGATGCTCTCACCGTAAGCAAATCACTGGTCAAGTTTGACAGGTGAATGAATGAGCATCATAGGGTTTTTGTTTTGTGGTCTAAATGGGAAGTTATTTCATTATAATGATCAACCCATCCATCTGTCAGTCCGTCCATCCATCCATACAGGGTCGCAGTTCATAGTTACAGAATCACATAACATAAGATCAATTGCAGAGGTCGGCTTTCAGGGTGCTGGTGAGTCCTGCCTGGGAAATCCCCAGCTTTCTCCTGCAGTCATCACATGCATTTATGTCTCTGTACTGAGACCTAAATCCCTATGATGGACTGCCATCCCATGCAGGGCCGTCCCCTGCCTCGTGTCTCATGCTTCTCAAATCATTCCATATTCACAGTAACAGTGATCATAGAAGATAAATGGATACTGTACATCAGACATAAAGTATACAAGTTTACAGCCTTTATAAAAAATTGTTTCATTGAACAATTGCGTTCATTGGGCTCCCGTTTCCTGTCCGCAACATCAAATTTTGTTCTGCGTATTAATTCCGCCTAGTATGACTTCTGGCCGCTACTCCCGCTGTGCAGCAGCATAACGTGCATACTCCCAGCATCCTAGTTCTTTGTGCTTGCGTATACCCTTAAAATTATGTTGATTAACCACTTACGAACGAAAGTTACGAACGAAAGTTACAAACGCCCATTTGGAACGTAACTCATTCATAAGTCATGGTGCACAGTGTCTGTAGTTGTTTACTAATTGCCATTATGTCGTTCAAATAAAACAGAATCCATTGAGAAGACAAGGAGTTGTATCATAGACTCCCGATAGAAACAGTTGTGTAGTAAGTTTAAAAATGTGTTAACTGGTTAACTGTGTTAATTTACAGAGATTACATCATTATACATATACTTTTTGTTGTTAAACAAGGCAAGAATTTTGATATTAACACATAAATTACACTGAGATACACGGCACATTTTTGTTATGTTTGTATTGGGCTTTTAGGATTTTATGATTAGGCTGTGTCATAAAGGTTCCATCTGTAACTGTGTAGTTTCAATGTAGAATCATGTTGTTTTGCTGCTTTTTTAAGCAGCAGATCTGGATGCATTTAGATAAAATGCAAGAGTATAAAAAGATCTGTTTACCGTGGAGGAATCACTTGTGTAGAATTTCAAATACGATATCGATGTTCTTCCATTTATAGCAATTTTCCGAAACATTTCTGCATGGTGCACAGAGTCTCTGGGGGCTGCACTCTCACCTCACAGTCCTGGGGAAGCATGTTTATGCAGCGTCAGCTCTGCATGGGGGATGTTTTCATAGACCCCCATCATTCCCCTGGATACCCAGCTATACTCAGCACTCAAGCACGTCTAGGGCACTGCTATCTCTAAATTGTCATTATCGTCTGAATGTAAGGGCGGCCTGCAAAGAACTGTGTGCACTCTGCTTTGCACTCTGCTTTGCACTCTGAAGACCCTGCTTCACTATTGTAAACAGATAGACAGTTATTCAAAATGAAAAGATATTTTTTCCTCTGGCCTAAAAATTATCCATTTTTTGTTGAATTTGAAACACATCAAATACTGGCAGTAGAATCCCTGCAGAGTAAATGACAAGGCTCGGACAGTGCTGAGTCTTAGCTGACAGTCATGCGTTCCTTTTCCCTTGCATCACGAGATATCAAATGTTGTGATTAGCAACACAGGGATTGCTGATATCAAAGGTACAGTGAATATCGCTATTTAACTTCATGACAACCTGAATTGTCACACATTACATCTTGTCTCTTACAGATGGTCTACAAATCCTGGCTTTGTTCCCAGTACTTCCAGACGACACAGATGCATTGCATTAACAGGATCCCATGCAAGCAATATTGCCTGGAGGTTCAAAAGAGGTGTCCGTTTATATTGCCAGACAATGACGATCTCATTCATGGAGGAAGCCCAAGTTTTATATGTACAGGTTTGTTTGGTTGCCTTATGCTCACAATTCACATGACAATCCCCCAGTTCATCCTACTGAACTGCACACCGTCCATACCTTGGCCAATGGAAAGTAAGCTGATTTTATGACGTTACTTAGCCATAATTGTAGCAGTTTGTAACAAGTGACACCCTATGGCCAAAAGTGGTATGACAGTTTGATTCCTGTTAGACCAACAATGTAGTTTGTGTAGAGACTGGCCGGTTAAGTGATATGGGATCACAGTATAAATCATTTTATTGGTGTTTGCTCAAGTTAATTCCATTAATTTGCTTAAAGTATGTTCTAGGGGAAGTAAAGTTATATTATAGGGTGTACAATGTGCAATTACAACACCAAAGTTTATCTGTAATTCCTTTGTGCGTCTACATGGGTATTTAACTCCATGAGTCACCCTGTGTAACGACCTGTTGTTTTATAACTACAAGCAGATCTTTATGTTATTAGTCTGGTTCACTTTCTCTCTGTAGATCTAATCTGCATGATAAGCAGATTTATATGTTTCATAAAAACGTTCTGAGTTTTACAACTATGAAGTCACAATTCTGTTTCTGACGGAAGCAGTTTCTGTAGTGATTTAGCATATGTCGTTTCGTTTAGCATGGATTCCAGCTACAATCTCTTAAATCATGACTATATATATATATATATATACATATATATATAGCACACTAATATTTTTACTTTGCAGGGCTTTTAGAAAATCATCTGTCCAACTCCAAGGCAGAGTGCTGCGATGTCCGATGGGATTTTAAACCCGATAACTGTTCCGAAGGGACAGTAAGAAGAACTCACCCCTCATGCCACCACAAGACTTCAGTCACCACCTCAGCGGCATCCAGACTATGTAACAGCAGGCTCAAACTCTGCATGCTAGTCCTGGTACTTTTACACACCATCTCCACGTTGACCGCAGCACAGAACTCCATGGGTCTTGACTTCTGGGCCGTCACCACGGTGGAGGAAGGTTCCGGCGAGGAGTGACAGGAAAATGCTCCAGCGTGGGTAAACTCGCCAGGCCTCACGCGGGCAGTTTTTTTTTTGCAATTTTGGCGCCGCGGAAAGAACCACAGATGGAGAATGGCATCTGCTGAAGTCCCCCTGACTATGGAGCGGGATTTGCGATCGGGAGCGGAGATGGTGGAGCGGAAATAAAAAAAATGACAAGAACAAGACAACAGCACAGCCTTCGCTGTGACTAATCCTTCTCTGAGACTGAGTTCTCTCACACAATTTTATACATTATGCTTAACTTTTTGGATTTTTTTTTGCCTAGATTACAACAGGATTTTTTTTGTCTTCAGATATATTTTTTTGTTAATGGGTAACTTGGAAGAAGGGGAGGATTATGGGGGACAAACATGAAGCGAAGGCGATCTTGTCCGGCTGGTAACTCTCTGTGCAGTTACTCTCATCTCATTTGTAAAGCTACACATGGATGCTGCTCCTTCATTTTAATGTTGTGGTAAAATTGGGGGTTTATTGTTAATATGTCCAATGTAGAGACACACAGTCACACAGAGACACCCATTCAACCCAGCGTTCAACCAACCATAGTTTGACTTGAGTCAGTATAAGCCCTCTCTAAGCATACGTAATCCTGGTGTTGCCCATTGACAAGGAGATCATGCAGATCCCCCTTTATGGTACGGTACTTATGATAACACTGGCCAAGTTTTGTAGCCTTGTCTTCTGACAGATGAGACCTGATGTGCTTTGTGGGTGTCTTCTGCTCTCCAAAGAGTCTTAGATGTGTTGGTCAGGCTAAATAATTGGGTGTTGATCAAATATAAACATAGGCTCTTTGTCAACATGTCTCCTGTCCTTGTGTGTTAGAAGATGTTCTGATGCCTCACAGACAACATCCTTAGTCTGGGATCCACCAGCCTAGACCCATATACAGTGTGATACAGAAAATGCTCTTGAAAACAGAATAACAATTACTAAGCGTTACACTGAACATTGAGGATTTTAAAACAGACACCTCAGACTGAACTACAGCATTATATATTAATGTGCCACAGAAAGGCCTTGTGGAGAAGCGCTTGATGGTAGCTGTGATCTTTAAGGTTTGCGGGTCACGGCCCTGTTGCCACACGGCATCTGCTGTGTTTATTTCATGCAGCGTTCATGGCCAAGTCAGCTTATGTGGTTGACGTTTGACTGCAGTAAAAGGCTTCCTGGTCGGGTCCGCCATCTTTTTTTCTGGACAGCTGGGTGTTGGAATATAAGCTAAGGAGCATGTGTTATATGCGATACATATTGTATTCTTTAGAACGTTAAATCCACGTCAGAGGTTCTTAAGATAGGATTCTGGTTTTTGCGCTAATGTTTTACCATGTATGAAAATTAAGATTGATGAGGTAGAGAGTGAGGTAGCTTTTTGCTAAATGTTTTTGGTTGCTGGTAAGTTGTTGCTATGATGATAGAATGGATTGCAGCATTAAGGCGGATTGAAGCCCGTAGCACTTTCTGTTTGAGTCACCCACTTTTCCACATGGACTACATGAAGTGTTCTACTTCAATGGCATCGATGATGCAAGGAAATGGAGACATTTTGATGAAAAGGCCGCTATGTCAAAATGTAATTCGTGTTACACAGTGTGCCCAAGAATTACCAAAACAAAAACAAAAAACCAGAACTACCCCTTCTGTATTTTATCTTCTTATTTTGAGCATCTTGCATTGAGCAAAGGGCTTTTAAAATGTTTACATACATGAAGAGAGCATGAAAAAAACACCTACAGCTTATCATAAACTCACAAATGAAGACACACTCTTACACTTGTGCACGCAGGCATGTACAAAGACCTTGGTCCCTCAGCTAAAACAACATTTTAATAATCAGCCTTAGAAGATGTAACACTTCTCTCATGTTTTGCAGTTTGAAAAGCGTTCAGCTATGCCTGGAGGTTAGATATAAGGGCTGTATCTTTTTCCTGTATGTTTCAAACAGTCTTTGGTCAAGTGAGGTTATAGGTGCTTGCAGGGCACATAACAGAGAGGATCAAGGAAGAAAGTTAGCGCATTAGCACGCACAAACCTTAGTCAGATGCAGTCACTGCGCATGGAAATACTTTTAAACCAATATCATTTTAAAAAGCATTCTACTTTTTAATAGTTAAGCATTACTGCTAGAAGTGTAAAATTGCCAAACTGATATATCAAAATTAAAGTCTAAAAATAAAAGGAAATCTGAAACACTAAATCAACGTTCCTGCCCTTATAAATATTATTTAGCCAGCATTTATGAATGCAATGTCAAAAGTAAAGAAAATTTAACATATATATAATCTAGCGCTTTTAACTGACTGTGTTTTGTAAATAAAATGAGAGGTGATTTTTGCCAAGGAAGCAATACCAACGTGTGCTCATGATTGGGTTTTTTGTGTGTGGTCATTCCTCTGTAGCAAAAAGCCTCCAATTCAGGTTCCTGTTCGTCTGATGAACCTGCCTACCCAGTTCACTCCGCATTTTTATCCTTATATTTGTTTTTAATCTACCTCTCTCTCCAACAAAGGACAGCAACTCGGCGCGTGTCCCGGCAATTCCCAGACGGAAAACTATAGCACAGATCGCGACGACCCTAACGCTCCTTAAAACATTGTGTCATACACTGCACCTCAGCCCCGCAGATCACACGGTTTTTGATATGATAGAGATGTGGTCGGGCGGATTCGTTTTTTCTTTATTTTTACCAGTCAGCTGGTGGAAGTGCCGAGCACGAGGTGATTCATTTGTCTCAGTGCGTTGCTCGCAAAGCAGAGTGACAGAAGCTGGCTACAGCAGTATTTTACATAGGATTGAGATTCTTAAGCTATGCAAATGAAAGCTTGGTCATCATCATTGCCCGTTTAACTGTAATGAAACTGCTACAGAACACATAATAGTCGGTAACTTGTTTTCTGTAAAAATCAACAATCAGGCCTTACATGATTTTTATTAAGCTGGGGTTATAAAATGGGCCATAATTCATAAAGAGGAGCCAACCTAATCATTAGCCAATGATATGTTTAGAATTGGTGAATGACAGGAGAGGGGGCACGCCAGGAGCCAATCATCTTTCAGTTTGGGCCACTGATCCGTGACCCCACCCCTGTATGCGACCTTGTACAGGAGAAATACTGGTTCTGAGATGATGGGTCTCATTGATAATTAAATTAGGAATTTAAGAGAGGTCAACAAAAAGTATATTCCCATGCACATTGCTAGATTTAACGGAGAGCTGCACGATATTACGATAAATATTTCTGCTGAATTAACCCTGTTGTTTACACTGCAAGCATGAAAGAAACGACATAATTTATGGTTCTGAATTCATTTGTATGTATGTTTCTATTTTCTTGTTTTATGTGTACTTTAAATGTTTGCCTTGATTTATGGAATCTCGTGAAAGCCATCGCAGAAGCCCAGCTGATAGACGTCCCCCCACACTGCACAACTTCTTTACATTAAGCAGGCATTACGCAGACTCCGAAACACTGCACTAACCATGCAAATGTCTCTGTATAGCTCACTGTAACCAAACCAACGCAAAACAGTCCGGAACGCAATTTGCCGACAACCTTTCTCGGCCTGAAGTGGAAGTTTTCATTTAAGTTTATACATAGTGTATATTTGGTGGGTCACACTTGTTTTATCCAGTGCACAGCTTTCATGAATGAATGTAAAAAATTGAATGCCTACTTAATGCAAAGTGCTACCAAAAAGTAAAACAAAAATACAATCAAAAAATGTCATGTTCGCGGAAATGTGTATATTTTTTTTAATATTCATTGACAGTAGGGACAGCCGTTCAAAAGTCGTTTCATGTTGTCATTTGGGTAAGCGATTTTCGGATTTTATTTTATTTTTTAACTGTTATTTTATAAATCCTGTTGATCTATGCACTGCAGTCTTTTCCGTTTTAGATATGCTACAAGATCGCTACCTAACTTTTTTTTTTATCTTTCTCTTTGGTCACTTTCATTTCGTTTATTTTTATGACACTGGAAAAATCATCGTTTGGATTTCAGTTTAATTGTGTTGGATGATGTGTTATATCAGCAGTAGGAATTTCCTTAGAGTTTTAGCCTTTCAAAGTGTGGGGGTGGGGTGGGGGGGTGGTGGTGGTGGTTAAAAACATAAGGCATATAAAGATATTATTATTACTATATTACTGGTGATATGTAACATGATAGACTCTTTAGTTCAGTAACTATGTTTAATTTTTTACAAACAACTTTGATGAGATAATTTATAAACAATTCCAGTCATGATCTTTTAAAAAGTATGAAATACAGCTACACTTATTAAAATAATGTTCTAATAAAAAATAAACATATATGAATTTATACTTTCTGTGGTTCGTTGTTTTAATGGTAATCGTTGTGCTGGTGTGTGTCTGGAGAAGCTAACAAACATCCATGAGCAGACATGAAAATGACATGAAACGCGAAACCAGACTTATATACGTGCTGAGTTTGCATGTTCACCCTGCAGCTTAAACACAGGATGCTAAGGTAGATTGATTGCATTTAATGCCCCCTTAGTGTCGTTTCCTGCTTGAGTCTCCCACACCTTGCATACAGACTCACAATCATGTCATTGCCACTAGAGGGTGCTAGAAGGCCGTCAACGGGCCCGTATGAATTTCATCTTCAATAGTCGGGTTCGTTGGGAGATACAAAGATTGGCAGTCCATTGCAGGGTTGATAGATACACAGACAAAGCCCGTATAATGCAGACAATTTATGAGACATTAATCAGCCGAAATGCATGTCTTTGGAAGAAATGTGCATGATAGAAGGATAGCATGTAAAATTCATGTAAGCAGAGCCATCGTGGTTCGAGGCAGCAATGCCGCTCACTGAGCCACCCATTCATTTAATTTCGTATACATAATCATTTTGATCCTGAAGTCTCTTACTAGGACATAAAATTAAAACCTTGCCTCAGCTTGCAATTAGTCATATCAGTCTTTAAAATGTAATCACTCATTGTGTTCCAGGGGAACTCTAGGCTACGCAGACTCCACGGCCCCCCACAGTTATGCTGATAATGGATCACCGCAACAGGCACCTTATATCACAGATGTTCAGCTGATGATGAATTCAGTGCCATATTTGTGGAACCATTCCCAGAAATGATAGCCTGGGGTACAAGGCATTATTTACATTAATTTATTTAGCAGATGCTTTTATCCAAATTGACATCGAATTGAGAAGAGGGGTCAGCCTAACCCTGGAACAATCAAGGTTAAGGGGCTTGTTCAAGGGCTTAACGCTGAAATTACTCATTTTCAACAACTGACTATTTTTCAAGTGTGTTTTGTTTTGCATAATGAATCATAATAGATAGATAGATAGATAGATAGATAGATAGATAGATAGAGATAGATTTTTTCCCCGAATTTGTTCTTGAGAACCGTCCTAAGAAAAATCTACGTAAGATTAATAACGTGGCCTTAAAATCTAAAAAACAGTTCACGAATTTGTTCTTATAATTAAAGCGTGTACCAGTCGTTCCTAATTAGCGCAGGTAAACGCCCCGCCAATACGCATAAAAGGGCACGATACTACACGGGGCTACACGCCTCCCCCCCATCGGGAAATATTGACCAGAGCGATATTCTGGGAGTTTTGCAATAGCCATTCATAACGGCGCCTTTGGCGATTTAACGCGTTTCTAATAGCGCGTATCTAAGCTTTCATTATGAACGAACGAGGCAAAATATCTGTGCGAGGACGAAACAAACTCAACGACCTAGCAGCAGTCGGTTGAGCAGAATGTACTGAAGGCATCGCTTGTCGTGGGATCTGGAGACTCTGCCAAAGCGGGTGCAGGCCTGTCTGTAGAGGTTGTACTTGCAGGACTGACAAATAACTGAATGGGGACAGTTATTGTCTGACTTAACAAAACGCTTATGCTTCTCTCCCCTGATATGTGAGTCAGTGGCTTTAGAGCCCGTTGTTACCAGCCACAGTACTTTTTTTTTTATTATTAATAACAATTAATAAATAATTAATATTGTATTATTTCATCAAATCATACATACATTTTTCTTGTCACTTAGATATTTTATATTTCATTTTTGTATGATGTTAGACTGTTTACTTACTAGTTGTAACTAAAATAAAAATATTCTTGCAATTGTAAATGTTTTTCAAACGTGTTGCCTTAGTTAACTATTAAATATCTCAGAAACTAGAGCCAAAGTCATATTCTTAACACCATAAATTTAATATAAAACATTTCAGACGTCGTTGGCAACAAAATCACTGTATTCTGTACCATTGTAATACTTTATACCGTAGTGGATATGAAATATCACAAAAAGGTACATAGGACGCTATTACTAGTTTTAGTTATTTAATAATTGTTTTAAAGCATATATTATGAAATTATTTTAAAATATTATACAGTACTTGATAAAATATTATTGCAGTTGAAATCCTATAATATTATACAACTGTAGTAAATGCCGCAATAAGCAGTTATTTTGGACAAACTTCTGACTCAACTGCTACTAGTTTGTCACCTTCTTTTCATTTGACTTGGGTCTCAAATGCAGCCTTTATTTGCATTTACATTTATATTTGCTTATGATATTACCTCAGGAAGGCTGAGGGTCTCCAACTAATTATGCACACAGAACTATTCTTGGTGGCAGATATTTTGTTTAAATGCTGCTTTTTGCAAGCACAGAAATTACTATTAATCTGCTGTCCACCTGCTAGGTGACTCACTGTCACATGCATTTCCCCTCTAAAACTACAGGATGCAACACAATTTGTGATACATGGGTTGCAACACAATAATGCATTCATTTCATTGCACTGATTAGCATCTGCATCCAAAGTCTTTTAGCTGATAATAGAAGATTTAGGGAAAGAGTTGGAGGTTGAGTGTCGACCCTGAATATCGGATGAGCGGGCTCGGTTAGTGAAGCTGTGTGAGCCTCATTATGTGTTTTTCATTAAAGATTGTTCATTTTTGTCCAAAATATGCTCCATACACTACTATCCATCCATCCATCCATCCATGAATGAGGTTGAGCCTAGACACCTTGCAAAGGAAACTCATTTCCATCACTAGTATCCACAACCTCACTCTTTCAGTCTCTCCCCTGAGCTCATGGCCAGAGGTGATTGTAGACTAACCTGTAAATCGAGAGCTTCACCTTCCGACTGAGTTCTCTCTTTACCACGAAATACCATACAATGTCTGCATCACAATTGATACTACACCTGTCATTTTCCCGCTCTAATCTTTCCTGTCTCACAAACAAGACCCCAAAATATTTAAACTCCTCCACTCCGCCACCTTGAGGTCACCAAAGTAGACATCTTCCACCCTCCGACTGCACCTAGAAATTCTGTCCATAAAAGTTGTGAACATAATTGGTGATAAAGGGTGGCCTTGGCAGAGTCCACCACACACCAGGAACAAGTCAACATTCATCTGTTAACATTGCTTTTATGAATTTATGCAGCATTATTAAAATGATTTGCTAGCAGAATTGGCACTCCAGTCACTGGAAAAACCTTTGTGTCGTTCCATTCCATTCAAACTATTGCAGTGCTGCAGTATCACCCACTGCACGGCTACACTCGGGATCTCATCCCTGAGGTGGTTCGATGTGTGGTGGGTGTGGCCATGCACTGTATCAGCTCCTGCTCCTCACCTTTCTATTAAAATGATATGTTAGAATACACAGTGTGTTCTTCATGGCAGGAACCCTGTTAGACCAATGACAGGGGTGAATAACCTGTTCGGCTCAGACCCAAGTATTGTAGGGGACTAAGAACATCAGCGATGGGAGTGAACATCCATTTCCAGGCTCTCTCTGCCCTGAGGAGCATGCACACAGTGGACAGTGGATAAATTCAACAACAGCACTGCATTCACTGCTATAGAGTATTATAAATGCAAAACTCTGACTATATTTATCCAGATGTTGGCCTCATGCAGCTTCTCAGATGAACCTTGATGGGGGAATTTAGGTAATTGAATGAAAAGCTCATGCAGGATAATTTGTGAAACACGGTGATGCCCGAGGACACAAATCAGCAGACGTGACTTTGTGTACAGGATGGAGTTTGCTCGCGACCTGACAGGCACTGATCACAAAGCACAAGGCTAATTCCCACTCCAGTGGAATTTGCCGATGCCAGGATAAGTACTGGCCATTCGTGGCCAGATCAAAACACGAAATACGTAATCTGATACAATTTGCGCTTATATGTATGCTTGACATTACCAAACCTCACCAGCAGAGGGCACTGCTATTGTTTAGTTAAAATGAAGCCGCTATCCAGAAATGTCCCGCAAAGCCGTCATTATTACATACTCTCCAAACGGAATCTGTCAGGAAATGTTGCTCCATGACATACATGAAGCTGAACCTGTCAGACAGAGACACTGTTCTTTGATGATAATAGGATATAGTGGCTCTGAGGGCTTGTTTTGTTCTTGTTTTACTCCCCCACCTTCATAAAAGCCGTGTCACCCAGCATCCTAACAACTATCATTCATATCATTGTTCTTTATGGTTCATTTTGGTCCATTTGTAGTCTAAATCGGACACTGGGAATTACCACTGACACCATCACTACTGGCAGCGTGAACAAAGCCGCAAATAATGATGACACAAGCAAAATAACAAGAACAACAATAATTCCACCCATTTTCTACAATGGAATATCCAGTGTAGAGTCTCAGAAATCCTGGACCTATTCTGGGTAGCAAAAGATAGGCAGCATCCAGAACAAACTGCTGGTCCATCAATGGGCGGGTACACACACACACACACACACACGCACACACGCACACACACGCACACACGCATGCACACGCACACACACACACGCACACACACGCACACACGCATGCACACGCACACACACACGCACGCATGCACACACGCACACGCATACACACACACGCATGCACACACACATGCACACACGCACGCACACACGCACACACACACACGCATGCACACACGCACACGCACGCATGCACACAC
>JAODKE010000037.1:12807245-12842442 GCA_026779605.1 Mormyrus hasselquistii
TGTTATTGGGACCTGGTACATCAACAGTGGCCACAAAAGCCTTGGAAGGATGCCATGCTGATATATCCAGGCTTTAAATTTCCCGGGGAGGCCTGCCCTGTCCACTGCTGCAAGCCAGGTTTTCAGCTCTGCGTGCATGGCCTGGATTGCTACTGTGTCTCTCAGAGTCACATCAAAAAGCTTCCTCAAGCTCTTCACCGGCTTCTCCGTCAATGATGGTATTTGGAGACCGTTCATGTGGAAGCAGAATTTGTCCTCAACTTTCCCCTTCCTCAACACAAGGGACTGGCATTTAGCTGGCTTGAATGTCATTCTCGCCCAAGATGTTAGCCTTTCCAGACCTTTAAGGAGCCAGCGACACCCTGGCACTGATGTTGCTGTGACTGTTAGGTCGTCCATAAAGGCTCTGATTGGCGGTTGGCGAGTGCCAGATCTGGAGAGAGGCCCTCTGCATTCCACTTCTGCCGCCTTGACAAGCATGGTCATCGCTAGGGCAAACAGCGTCACTGATATGGTGCAACCAGTGATGATGCCTTTTTCTAGGCGGTGCCATGCTGATGTTATAAATCCAGATGTGAATCTCATACTAAAACTACTGTAATAGTCCTGTATGAGATCTGTGATCTTCTGCGGAACATGGTGCATCGTCAAGGCTTTTGTCACCAGCTTGTGGGGAATTGATCCGTAGGTATTTGCCAGGTCCAGCCATATATATGTACCATTTAATTTGTCATTTCTACTCTTGTATATGAACTTCCATAATAAAATGATAAATAAGGTCTAAAGGTCCTGCAGAAAGGAAACCAATATCCTTGTGTCGGGTAATCCATCCATCCATCCATCCATTATCTATACCGCTTTATCCATCTGGGTCACGGGGAAGCTGGAGCCAATCCCAGCATCTTCAGGTGAGAGGCCGGGTGCCGGATAATATATATATAAATATGAAACACTGTTAATTTTCAAACTATTAAACCATAGCTTAGTATCCCTTGACTAATCTGCTAATTTCCTGGAGAAAACATTTTTTGTTTGTAATGAGTCTGGCATCACAATCACACAGCACCACACCGGAACAGTCTAGAATTTTGGCACAGTAGCAGGAGGTTAAAGATTTATTGTCAAAATCTCAAAATGATCAAAAATGAGAAGGAAGCCTTTTACGCTAAAGGGGTGGCACAGGTCTAAAAACTACACCCAACTAAATGAGCCAAAAAACCAGCAACAAACTGCCAGATTGATGTTTTAAATCCAGCACTTTGTCAGACAACCTGAGAGATCTTATTTTATTAAAGTCTGAGGTGAGGACCATCGAAACAAAGCCTGTCTACCGCAGCTCAGCCAGTCATGTGTCTGTGCATCTGTTGAAAGTCCATATTAACTGCAGAACTTTTTAGCCAGTTTGCATGCAACACTACTATTGGTCTTACTGATGAACTATGTTGGATTTTTCTCTGTGTACTAAATACTTTAAATCTTAGTCCCATTGATGTTGCCGATACATAGTATCTATTTTAACTTTATGAATGCATACTTCAAACTCCCAGATCTTGAACTGATGATTTTTTTTTTAATGTGATGAATTTCATATCTTGGGGTAACTGGAAGAGAGAGGAGTTAAAGAAGAGATAAAAGGCATCAACCGTGTATTAGATGCAGCAGATCTCTACCATAACTGCTTCAGCTATAGCGGAGAGCATCACACATCAACCACAAAAGTCATGTCTTAGATTAGGTGTGGCAAGTTACAAGGGAGAGGAAAGTGGGTAATGTACGCAATACACTTAATGATGCAATACACAAATATGAATGATAAGTGGTAGCCTCAGTGTAGGGTTAGAGTTAGGACTATCTTTAAATATTACTGCAGTGCTGGCGAGATGGCGCCACATAGCGGAGGCCATCAACATTACCTTGCAAAGACCCCCACCTTTGTTTTTGTAAACAGCTGCATTGTGAACCCAGTTTATGTAAGTCTGTTTACTTGTGTGTGCTCCAATCTGTGCCAGTTCCTTGTGTGTTTCCATGCCTCTGCAAATAATTAACAGTGTGTGTGCCCTACCATCCAACATGAGACGGTCAACGTTTCCCTGCTTTTTTGAGGTGGTGGTTTCAGTATCACATTACTTTAGTTCACCTAAAACACATGAATGAAAAGACTAAGAAATGCATCAAGCAATAAACTTTAGAGTAGTCATTTTCCGTTTTCTCCAAACGGTCTAAGAATTAACTAGAAAAGTAATAAAGAAGTCCAGCATCACTGAAGAGGGATATGGAGAAGGCTTCCGTGGAAAGGAAAAGGAACACATATGTGCCCTTATTGTACATCTCATAATCCACTTTAAAATCCCACTTGACAGGAGCTCAAACCCGTCCCTTCAGTCTTCCCCCATCCATCCGCTCACCACCCTCTTCATCCGCCATGTCTAATAGAAGACAACCGAAAGAGACCGAAATATGGTGTTTAACAAGGCATTGTACTGTTTTTTTCTGTTTATAGCCCAACAGTAATGAACATTTAATGATAGGATAAACTTGTATTCAATTATTCATTTATTTATACAACGACAGTAGTTATTTGTTTACTTATTTATTTATCATATCATATTTGACTTAGGATATTTTAAATTTATGATGGGTTCGTCAGAATGTTGAGAAGCATGTGTCTTGTTATACGAGCAGCTAATGTTCTAATGTTCGTGATACCAAACCACGCACCTTCCACAGTCTGCTGCCTGTTTTGTAGTTTTTTTGTTTTCTTACCTCCCCACTGTTTGCTTAAACCCATCTGTTCCCTCCTGTTTCCAATGTCTCCTCCCATCCCCATTTACCCAGTTCAAGTCCTCTATTTACCATCCCTAGTCATCTTAGCATGACAGACACTCACCTGAATGCTGTGTTTGAATAGTCATTTACTCTGTCGCTTGGGTTGCAACCACTGCCCAACACCATCTCAAGGTAGCATAAAAAAATAAATTGCATTCTCTGAATGCACACGACAATATAACCTGAAACCTTGTCTAAATAAATAGCAAATATGAGTGCAACAAAATGACTGGAGGAGATTCAATCTAGCAATTTCCATTTGATTGCTGCAGTTCACGTTCATCTTGGCATTAGTTGAAATTCAAAACTACTAAATTCAGGCTGCAGTGTGTGTGTGGGGGGGCTGTGGTGCAGTGTGTGTGTGTGGGGGGGCTGTGGTGCAGTGTGTGTGTGTGTGGGGGGGCTGTGGTGCAGTGTGTGTGTGTGTGGGGGGGCTGTGGGGGAGTGTGTGTGTGGGGGGGGGCTGGGGTGGTGGCTGGGGGGGTGGGGGGGGGGGGGGGGGGGGGGGGGGGGGGGGGGTGGGGGGGGGGGGGGGGGCTGTGGTGGAGTGTGAAGGAGTGGCAATGCTCTCGGCACTCAGGCGCTCTGTAATTAGTCTGAGGGAGATTTTTCTTCCTCAGCACACAGTATAAGTCTTTACAGTATATTTAGTGCTCTGTCGCTCAGTGGCATTTAGCCTTGACTCACTGTGCAAAGATATCCGCAGCCTCCATAATAACTTAATAATACAAACTGCTTTATGCAGTCTCCAAGGAACATCGAAGTCCTGATTTTCCCATGATCATTTGATTGTTGATGTTCTGATATTTTGTTGGTGGGTCCTGCTACTTCACTAGCAGCACTGATGACTATTAAATGCTTTATATTTTTTAACACAAGATGGCACCCACTTAGCTCAGCCTGTCTTGCTGTAAGTCTCTCCTCAGATTACTTTCTTCTCCTCTAAGTTCCCTTGTGCTCCCTCACACTAACCTTTTTTTTATTTCCTTATCATCTTAATGACCCCCTGCCCTTTGCTCCTTCTCATTGTTCTAGCAGTCATCTGTACTGTCAGCATTCTCCTCCAAGCAGCTTGATCGTCGTCAGAACTGGGCTTCACAAATGAACACACACACACACACACACACACACACACACAGGTTTGTAATTATATTATTGTGGGGATTCTTCATTCATTTCTATGGGGAAAACTCTAATCCCATCACGACGACCTTAACCCTACGCAGCCCTAAGCTTCACCATAAGAAACCATAAGTTTCCCCTTGTGGAGACTGAATAAGTGGCCCCTTCAACATCACAATGACAGGTTATCATCACAATTTAGGGACATTATACACACAAACACACAGACAGACAGACACAACACACATACGGTGTTTAATGGTAATACGGTTTAATGCCATATCTATATAGACATGAATTTCTCTGCTGAGGTAAGTGAACCTCTCAGTGCAGGTGACATTCTCCCACGATCAGACACACTGCTGATGCCCAAGAGGTCATTAAAGACCTAGATCTTGGTTTTTCTCCAGGACACTTGCAAGCCCAAACACTCAGACTCCTTGCTGTATCTCCTGAGAGCCCCGATCAGAGCCTCCATTGACTCCACAAAGATCACAGCATTGTCGGCAAAGTCTAGATCAGTGAATCATTCCTCACAAACAGATGCCGCACATCCTCTGGACCCCACGACCCTGCGCAGCACCCAATCCATGCAAGAACTGAGCAGAGTAGGAGCAGAAATACACTGCTGAGGAAGCCCAGGAACCACTGGGAAGTAGATAAACATATGAAAAACTAATAATAAGCATTGGCCAAAAAACCAGATAAGCTATTGTTAAGACCTCTTCAGAATAATGCATTAATTCTTCCCCAGGAAAAAATCTTTCCTTTAAGATCATACCCAAGATACCTTTTATACAAACATTTTATTGCACATGCTGATATTAATCGTGGAAAATATGAAGAAAATCCATCATAATCCATCTTAACCTCTATGTTTGTAAATCAAAAACGGGTATGTTTAACAGAACAAATCGTAAAAGGCTCCAAATGGCTTGTTTCATACTACTGTTAGTGAGGGTGCAGTGCTGTATTAAGACCTAAGGAAGGTTTCCTCGCTGAGCACTAGATTACTTGCTTGAGAAGACATATGAAAAGTGGGGCTACACTTAACTGCACTTTCAAAATGCATTCATTATGTGTTCATAATGCATTCATAGAACATTCATAAGCAGATTGTAAATATACCATAACATCCAAACATGCCTTAACAGCTTTAATATATATTAATAACACACATTATGCGATATAATGTTTGTTATTAATGCCTAGTAACGCTGTTATATTAGGATGTTAAGGTATACTTACAGTAGATGATGCTTAAAAAGGTGCACTGAATGTTCTATGAATGCATTATGAAGGTACAGCTAATGTAATGTGGGTGTAGGGGTAGATGTTTCAGGGAGCAGTTAGATAGCTGTATAAAGTCAGTTCCTTCTGCCAGAGAGGAAGAGTGCGGCTGAGAGCAGTAGGCCAGATCTTGGTCATATATTTATGTGATACTCAGCTCACTGACCCATTCATACCAAATAAAATCCCCTCCTCAATCTTCCGAATGGCTGTCTCATGAGTCTGTTTGAAATCCGTCTGGAGAATTTAAGATTTTCACACACACCAAAGCATAAAAATGCATACAAAAGCATAAATAATTGGTTTTAAAAGATAAATGAAAGCCTTTAATTCATCTTTTCTTTGGCGAAGTTTACTCTTCATGATCCCTGTAGAAAACAACAGGCTATAACATATAGTTATAAAATATGACTTTTAACTCTCTATCTATTCTATGGCCATCTTTATCTTTTTAGGTAATTACTTTTCCTCTTCAGAGCCAGCCCAAATTGTATTTTTTTTCTATCTTGGGGCTCTGTGTTAAGAATGCTTAATTCAATTTGGGCTGGCTCTGGTCTCCATTCACAGTAGTGACTCCAGTCAATCAGCTGTAAAAATCTGAGAAAGTGCTGGATTCCTATGAATAATTGATAAAACAGGGGTGTGCAAACCCTCAGAATGCTGTACATGGCATTTTCTATGCCTTGGTCTGTATTGATGTATTTCAAGACTTGGTTGGGTTCAGCCAAATAATAACGTAACACCAGAGGTATTTATATAGATAAAATTACAATAACACACTATGTCATCTGAAAAGCAAGAAAATTCATGAAGCATACATTTATAACAACTGTGGACTGATTTAAAAAAAGTATCCAAACTCCAAACTGGAGTGATGTCACTGTCAGGCCCTCAAGGAAGGCCTTTAAGCCTCGACTGCGTCACGGACTCTCTGACCGAGAGTCTTTTCAGATAAAGGCATCTGCTAAACAAATACATGTTCTCGAGTTCATTTCTGTAATGTGATTAATGGATGGAATGATTTACCTGAAACTATGGTCTCGAAATAGCTACAGAGACTCTGGAATTAATATGAGCTGAAGCCAGGGAAATGTTTGAGAACATGTGTCATTCTTTAAACCTTAATGGATTGTAACCGGTTTCTATGGTGAAATGCTGCTCTGGAACTGATACCTTGGTAATGCTGCTGAATAGTGTCATGGGGGCATTTTCTATACTGTATATATAGAACACAGCCAGAGAATGTGGGAGAGGAAAATTATAAATGTGATTCTATAAATTTTCCTCTATGAAAGTAAAATTAATCAAAAGAAAATATATAAAAAAACAAGGAACAAATACACTCATGAGATCTGCTGTTTTATTTCTGATCCTCGAGTTGATCTTTCTGGTCAATATCTCTACCCTTTTAACATCTGTCTACAACCCCAGAAGGGGACGTATCGCTGAATTTCAGCTTAGTACTGAGTAATACACAGCGCTGACCACAGCAAAAACCCTAAAATACCTTCATAAATTGTATCCTAAATTCTTATGCTTTATGTCCTTAATTGCGTGGTTTAATGGTGAGCATTGCAAAGTAACCAGAATGAGTGTTTGAGGAGATGTTACTGCTAGAAAAATGGACGTTGAGATGAGACTCCAAAATGCAGCCATCCATAGGTGCTTATCCAGTGCTGGATTTCAGAGATCCTAGAGCTATCCGAAGAAGCTACCAAAGGAGCAAAGGGCAGGAGAAATAACATCAATAAGAAGGAACAAAAAAGAGAAAAACTCTATAGTATTATGGTAAAATTAAAAAAAAACTGCTGCATATTATAAATGTGAAGTATTGTGTCCTATATAGTATCTTTAATAAAAAGCATTTACTTTAGACCTGACTAATATCTTCCAGTGGACCAGATCCAATAAGCTGTCACTCTGAGTCCTGACATTATCCAATGCAACAGCGCCAGGACTTTACTCACACTGCTGCTGCTGCTTTATAATTTCTGTTCTTTTCACGAAAAATTATCCATGGAAATTTAAATCTTTAATATTTAACATACAAAGGACATAGTTGAAATGGTTGTTAGAGCCAATTATCAGGTGGTGCTAATCTAATAGCTGCCTCTTAAATTTAAAAAGACACAAAATGACAATGTTGCTGGAAATAGCTGCAATCGGGCTTCTAGGGACCAAAATGAGCTAATCATAGAACCAATGGAGTTTAATAATAGATCCACATTAACAGTTAAGAGACAGCTTCATCCACAAAAAGGGTAATAGATGAATGCCAATAAAACTCATTATCTATCTATCCATCCATCCATCTATCCAACATATATAGTGCAGCTGGCAGTGTCTTACTGATGCAATCAGTCCATACAGATGAGACTGTGCAGTCCACCGCAATAAATCAGTCAGCTAGCAGTTGTGGAAACATTATTTATTGTCTATCGCATGCATTTCCCAGTGACTCACTCAGCTTCCATAAAGACCCCGGTTGTCCAGGTGTTCTACATTAAAATAAAACACACAATCAGACAGCATGATTATTTTTTTTTTTGTCCTGTCTTCATCCCTTGGTCGTTTTGTGCTCTTTGACCTATTAATCTCTGATTTTAGAGCATTTAAATTATATTAATAAAGCAAAACGCAAATGCTACCCATATATGTGCAATAGTCTTCGTCTCGCCTCTGTTATGTGTGCGTAAAAAGTCCTTATTGTCCTTATTAAAGTCCTTATTACAGTCAATTACTGCAAATATTAAATTCCAAGGTGCATAGAATAACAGAATTATGCACAAAGTGTAACTGAAATAAAGATTTATAATGACATTTCAATAATCACTAACACACAATGACCTGCTATCACGTGAGTGATCTAGGTGGGGCCTTTGCCTACAAATAGAATAAAATCTGTTACCATGTCAAGAAAATGTTCTTTATGAAATTCAGGCCTGCAAGTCTCTGATCATTTTAAAAAGGTTTGACAAAAATGTCAGTAATTTCACAAAACTTGTCACAATTTAAAATGATCTTGCACACTGTGATAATTCCTGCACTGTTATATTTCCATTGAATCCATAAATTAATAACAAGAATGACAATCAGAAAAAAATGCACATTTAATTATGAAATTGTCCTTTGTAATATTTTGCCCTATCATGTTCTCATGTGGGAATAATCCTTTGCTTAATAATAATTGAATGAATAGGGATGTCCTATTACTTAAAATAAATAATAAAATTAAATTTTAATGACACATTTGTAACAATATTTCAAAGTACAGTAGCTTTAGAATATTCTGGTGGATCGGGCTGTGTAGCCTCTGCTCTCTTTTACTGCACATGCAGACACGCGCATGCAGACACGCACATGCAGACACGCACATGCAGACACGTGCATGTGCTCCTGTGGTTCAGCTCGGTTATCTGCCTGTAGTCCATTTACCTGTCAGTGTCCAAGTGCACTTGATTTAGGTGACCTGCATTTCTTCACATTTCCCAGTAATGGACTGACAGTCTACATAGGGTATACACTTCTCGGCACAAACGCTGGGCATCCGAAATGGAAGTATTGTTAAAATGGTTATCATCCACAAAATTCAGCATAATCAGATACATAAAGAACGAATTGCAACCTCATCGATACAAAACCTCGAAAATCTATCCTGTTTTTAATCCCTAAACAATATTAATTTCCACCTGGCACTAACCATGTATTCCTTCACCACACTAAGCCATGGAAAGGTAAAAGTGCAGTAAAAGCAGTAAAAGTCATAATTAGTTATTTTAATCATGGTTTATGTCAGAAAATATTTTTAAGGAAAAATAATGTAAAAAAATGGAAATATGTTGCTAGCTTAACTACTCAGTCCCTGTGTTCTGGATGTTAAACCCTGTGAAATCGAATTGCTCTTAATATGACACTATTGCTTTACATTTGACCGTAGTTTATGAATAATTAAAATAACCACCACACTGATATAACTGGCTGGATATATACTGCACACTGAAGCAAGCATTGTTCAGTTTGTGTGTCTGAAGGGCAGCTGTGTAAATTAAGGCTAAACACCACATTAAAGACTATAGAGTGAAATAAATGCATATTGCCTTAATTACAAATAGGATACATAACAATGCCCAGCTGTTCGGATGTCCCAGTGAGCACGAGAGGAACAAATATGTGGAAGTGAAAGGTATAAAAAAACCACAAAGACACTGCTTAGAAAAGGTCAAGTTTTACAGCTGTCAACACAAAGAAGAAGGAAAAACAGCAATTTCCATGAAGGAGAGAAATCAATTTTTTTGAAGGAGCTGCATAGTCCAATGGCTGAAAGTGAAGGTGTACCAGTCAGCCATAACAGTGGCCTTTTTACAGTTCAATGCATGTCCAAGGCCTAAGCTGCAGCTCCCACTCTGTCCTGTAGGGGGTGTGTATCTGCAGCCTGTATGGGAGGGAAGCAGAAGAGAAGCCATTGGGGAAAAAGAACCATTAAAAAACAACAACATGACAGTGACCCAAGTGCAATGTGAGAAAATAGCAGACCAGTACAGAGATTTCTACCAAAACTCAAAGAAACGTGTGCGTTGCAAGTCTAGTGGTGCCTACATTTCAAAAACATAACTAGCAACATGACATGGGGCTAATTAAATCGGGACGGCCCTCTTTAAAAAAGGCCTTTCAGATAATTCAGACAAATACATGGCAATTCAGCAGATTCATTCTGCTAATATCCTGTGAGAAGCATTGGGAAAACAGAAGAGCAGCACAGATAAGACAAATTAACACTGGCGTAGCTCAGGGACTGAAGGCCTTGGTGCAATTCTGCCTGGAAGAATCAGTCAAAATCACCTATGAACAGCCTGCAAATCAACTACATACTTATTCAAAGATTTAAACTGAAGGTGTGTGTCCGCGAAATATTATAATCTAGGGACTACATGCTTATGCAAATGGATATTTCTGTTTTAAGTATTTCTCACTTTTAAATTTAACATAAACTTTTGAGTCTCAAGGTTATTGAAACAAAATGATCACAGAGAATTTAATTTCAATTGATTGCAGGAAGTGACGAACAGTAAAATGAATCAGCCAAGAATACAATGTACTGCATCCAAATTACAATGTTTAAAACTGTTATACATTTCTCTGTAAGGTGCACATTTATGTACAAATTTACCTTTAAATTCTAGCTCAACAGTTCACATGGCCAAAGGACATTCTTGCAAGCAGTACTTAGTACATGGTCATTTTCTGATTGAAGTGAAATTTAACTTTATTTATGGAACTTTCAAATCAAGCAGGACAGTTATAGAAAGGCCAAACGCTTAAAAGGGTAATTTCCATCAAAGGGGTCTAGTCTTCATAAAAAATTCCATCCATCGGACTAACATCAAAGTATAAAAATAAAGGCAATAATCTCATCCAATTTTCTACCAACCCAAATAATACTTTTTTCAATTCAATCTCCCTCTGTTCCATATAATATTGCCCATGTTTTTTTGTATTCAATAACTAAAAATAATACGATTAAAAATAATAAAAACATGGACATTTGTACACTTCTTATGTAAGACGAAATGTAATAACTGAAATAATAACATTTGTTACTCGGCACATTTTTCCTTTAATTAATTGGATCCCCATTGTAATGCTGCTTTTCTCATTGGCAGAGCAAGAGATGACATCAGATCATAATAGTGAAAACACCCATCCATCTTCTACCACTTACTTAGTACTAACAGAGTAACTGAGTATGTCAGAGTCATTTTACACCACAGTGGTAAAGGCCATGCTCTCGTTTCCAATTTATACTGCCCATAGCATGAATATCATCTCCTTGCCTTTATCCATTGACTCAACTCATCCCTTTTTCTTCCTAAGGAGATCCCCATTAAAGATCTTTCCATGACATTGATGGCTCCAAC
Organism: Mormyrus hasselquistii; assembly: GCA_026779605.1. NCBI lineage: Eukaryota > Metazoa > Chordata > Actinopteri > Osteoglossiformes > Mormyridae > Mormyrus > Mormyrus hasselquistii. Next base: position 12,818,399 of record JAODKE010000037.1, read on the forward strand.
CTGACCTTGTTGGATATGGTTAGCAAATGGATAGAAGGACTGCTCATTATTCCTGGAGGCATTGAGGGCTTGATCACAGTCATGATTACTATCGCACAAGCCAGAGCCTCCACCTTCTCTTCTCCTACTACTACTGACTCTGACACCCATAAACCATCCATCACCATCACCGAGGACCAAGTGAGAAGAGAACTACGCAGACTCCATCCCGCCAAGGCGCCGGGCCCAGATGGCTTAAGCACATAAGTACTCAAGCTGTGTGCCTCTCAGCTATGTGGAGTACTGCTGAGAATCTTCAACTCGAGCCTCATTACCAAGAAAGTTCCTGTACGGTGGAAAACATCACGTCTGGTTCCTGTACCAATGAAGGTGCAACCCAGTGCCCCATCGGACTACAGGCCAGTAGCATTACCTCACACAGCATGAAGGTCCTGGACACTCTCCGCCCCCTGGTGAGGACGGCGCAAGATTCTCTCCAGTTTGCCTACCAGGCCAGGATTGAAGTGGATGATGCCATCATCTACCTGCCACACATCTTGACAAGCCGAGTGCATCCCTGAGGATTACATTCTTCGACTTCTCCAGCTTCAACACCATTCAGCCAGCCCATCTGGGGAGCAAACTGTCTGCTATGCAGGTCCATGCTCCCCTAGTTGCATGGATTTTGGATTACCTGACTGATAGGCCACAGTACGTACGACTTCAGGGCTGTAAGTCTGACATGGTGCTGTGTAGCACTGGAGCACCTCAGGGAACTGTTCCGTCACCATTCCTCTTCACCCTGTACACATCTGACTTCCAATGCAACACAGAGCGCCGCCATCTGCAGGAATTCTCAGATGACTCCGCAATAGTTGGATTATATCTAGGGTGGGGACGACTTGGAATACAGGATGGCTGTGGACGGTTCTGTGGACTGGTGTGAGCTGAATCAGCTGAAGCTGAACATCCAAAAGTCCAAAGAACTGGTGGTGGACTTGTGAAGATCTCAATCTCCTGTCACTCCGCTGTCCATTAGAGGGGTGGATGTGGAGATTGTTCAGGACTACAAATACTTGGCCACATACAAGGGGGGTCAAAGTAGGTTGTACTTCCTATGTAGATTCCGATCTTTTAGAGTCTGCAGCACCATGTTGCGAATGTTCTATGAGTCTGTAGTGGCCAGTGCCATCTTCTATGCCGTGGTGTGCTGGGGTGGTAGCATGAAATTGGCAGACATGAAGAGACTCAAACTGGTCAGGAAAGCTGGCTCTGTGGTGGGTGAGGAACTGGATAACATGGAAACTGTGGCTGAAAGGAGAACATTGTCCAGACTTCAGTCCATCATGGACAATGTAGATCACCCACTCCAGTGTGGTGGACAAACTGAGGAGCACCTTTAGCCACAGACTCACCAGCTTGAAGTCCTCCACTGAACACCACAGGAAATCCTTCCTTCCCATCGCCATCAGACTCTACAACTCCTCCCTCAGTCACACCCCCACACAATAATCCGTGAATAGCCTGCTGCTTCTTGCTGTATATTTATTTATTACAGGTTAAATCTATTAATGGGTGAAAGACTGTGCATTATTTTTGCTATGATGTGCACCAGTCTACTATGTGCAATACTGTGCAATGTTCTTACCAGGTGCTGAAACATTATTATGTACAATATCACATGTTGTTCTCTAAATGGGCGCTAAATCACTTAATTACTCAAAATCTTATGTGCGATAGTCTTCATGTGCAATATTACTACTTGGTCAATTTCATTACTTAATATTACTCAATTTTAGTTAATTACTACTACTGATTTTCTAAAGTGCAATAACTCATTCCAAACTACAACTTATGTCAATAGTTTTTCACTTAGCTGTGTGACTTATAGATTGATATTATACCAAGCATCTCTGTATGTAGCACAGTCTATTCATTGTGGTTGTTCTCTTTCTACAGATTTCTATTTAGATTTTTTCTAGACTATTTTATTTGATATTGTTCTTGTGTCTCTGTTGTGTGTTGTGGCAGTCATCATAGCAATTTCCTACGGGAAGTTTTCTGATTCTGATTGATGCTAAGAACAACATTTGTACTGTATTACAGAGAGAGCTCTCATTTGATAAGAGAGCCAACAATGACTAAGGGCATACTCACACTTGGCCAGGTCGTCTCTTCCCATACCCGAACATTGATGTCATGTCTGTGTTCCATGCTTGGGCACAATTAGTGATCCCACTGGATGTGTAATTTTTGATGCCTTGGGACAATAAACGACATGCAGTATAATATGAAGTTCAGGTCTGCGGAGGGAAACCAACTGAAATGTGAGCAGAATGATCTGGCTTTGAGTGAACATCCTCAATGAACCCTGTTTCATTTTGTTTATGCTGCACAGATCCAGTTGAACATTTTATTTCCTGTTGATAACAATACTTGTGTAGGATATGGACCACTTGAAAACCCTTTTTCTCCCAGAGTGACTGAATCTCTTTTAACAGAATCAAAGTTGATAATTTTGCTGTAGTTTGTAACAATGTAGGACAGTGTGAAGCATCCAATGTGACTAGATGTAAATACAGCAGTTCTTTAGATAACTAGATCAAAACCGAGAGCCCTGCGTCAGAAGGATGAAATTCCAACTCTACATCCTGCCTGTCCTCATCTTACACCTATAACAGCTGAGTGCGGCCTTTCCAGTCTTTCTGTAATGTGGAGTATGAGGCATTGATGCATCTCATCATAAAGCAAACTCAAGGGCTTTATCATCACAAGATCAAATGGAACAGAAGCGCAAAGCATCCTGAACGGGACCATCCTAGTTGTACTGGCAGTCCCTGAGTTCTTCAGGCAGCAAAATGCAGGAAACAGCTAAGTGCTGGGACTTGGGGATCAATGGGAAGTTCCGGAACATGGTGTGCTGGAGAGGTACAGATGGCTGATTAAGCCAGGGGAAACAAAAACCAGGTACTGAGAGATAAAAACCAAACAAATGGATTACAAAAAACAAAACTACAAAGTTTGACATGAGACAGACTGTTCGGGAGCTGAAAAATCTTGCCGCTCTGTGTATATTGATTGTAGGACATCCAGTTTTAATTGTACCCCAAGGAATGTACTGTGCAAAAAGGGCTTATTATGTGTAATTTCCATGAAGGGCCTGGTTAAGTTCATCGTACCGTATTGGCTTAGGTCTTACTGTCATAGCTTCATAGTTCAAATGCTTGTCTTGAATAGGGTAATACAGAGACCAACAGCCTATCCCATGAGGTGAAGGGCCCAAGGCATAAGTACAGCATGGATCCACTACAGGGCACATCACAATCCAGGAAATTGAGGGACACAAATTAGGATGTCTGCATGTCTTTGAAGAAGAGAACCACAACAGAGAACCTGCAAGCTTCATAGACAGAACCAGTCTACCCACTGACCCACCATGCCAGCTTATTCTGGTCAGGGGTAAATGTGGCTACATGTGAAAGATTCTCTTTTTAGTTTTTAGGTTTTAGTTACTTGACATTTTATATACAAAGACACATTTGCCCACTGTTTGTGTACAATATAGCTGCAGTAGTACCAGCCAGGTGTGACTAGCCCTGATGTGTGAACATTACAGCTGTCTAGATGTAGCATCAGCTCTGTGGTTGAAACAACTTCAGGTAGCCCTTTTAACTGAGTTGAAAGACATGTGACATTACTGACTGCTTGATAAATGACCTCCAGTCCAGGGGTCAGTATAATGTTACCGAAACATTATTAAGAGACGAAACAATAACATTGATGGCCCCCTAAGGAACAAACAGTCTGGGAATCTCTGACCATGTGAGGAAATGTGCCATTGCAATCACCGTCCATCACATACAGTGCCAAGCGAGTCCAATAACATGCAACGATGTCATACCCATGTGCTTCTCTCTTCAAATTAACATAAGTTGGCTTTGTGTGCTTGATATTCCATGAATGAAGGTGATAACATGACGTGACACGTGGTGAGAGAGAACAAATGCAGAAATCATAAATTCGAAATACTTTTGTCCATGTACTGTAGTGTAGCAGACATTTGTGTCTCCATTAAAGCATGAAAGTGTAATATAACACTAGCCAAAGTCAAATTTGGTGAATAATATCAAATGACATTTTTCAAACACCCTTCATAAACAAACATTTTTAGTACATTTAGTTTTGCTCCAGTACATCTGGTTTTTCTGTGATTTCGACTTAACGTTTTGTCATATGCAATGCATTGTAAACCTAATAATGTCATTCTGATACCAGTCATATAAAATCACCAGTAACCTGTCATAGACTAATTCTTTGTACAAACTAGTCAGCAGCGTTTACAGGCAGCTTGCAGTTATGTAAACGTACAGGTTTGCTGCTGCAGGTCCAGTGACGCCGACCTTTGTATGCAGAATCGTGGTCTGCTTTCCGGTACCAGAAAGCGAACCACAGGTAAGAAGGTTGCTGAAGGACAGTGTATCTGCAGCCAGAATGTTGACAGTGGAGAGGCAAGCCTGGGAAGGATTCTGTAAAGTCGTTGATGGATTTCTTAGAAACAAGAAGTCATCTGACTATGAGGTTCACTTCAAGGTTTATGATATGTTGTTTTCATGATCTTGGATGTAGAAGGAGTGTCAAGATGCATTATCTAGACTAGCACCTTGATTACTTTCCTGAAAATTTGGGCGAGTATAGTGAGGAGTAAGGTGAGAGATTTTACCAAGATATTAGTGAAATGGAGTGAAGATACTAAGGCTGTTGGAATGTAAATATGATGGCTGATTATTGTTGGAGTATGTACAGACAAAATCCTGATGCTTCATACATTACAAGAAAATCACACCAAAACAGCTTCGCAAGGCTAAGTGACCAGCAAAGACATGATGAGCTGTTTCTTTAATGTAACATTTGCTACAATTTATGCTGAACTTTAATTGTAAATTGTGACAAAACCAGACGTGGGGCATATTGGAAGCCATATTCTTAAACTACACAAAAAACTGTAGAACATGCACTTGTTTTTGTTAAATCACCTAACAAGAATTTTTTAAATGTTGGCCAGTGTACTTAAAAGCAATACATATTTAATGGAAGGAAATGTGCATAAACCTTTTAAAGTGGATATACACTATATGGACACAAGTTTTAGGAAGCACAAGGAACAGGAGATACATAAAGAATCAACACCAAACAGGATGGCCTGCGACACCCGCTGGCCAAACGAGGAATTGACATACAGAAAGGGGCAGAAAAGAGAGAAATCCTGCCACCTACAGGAACGTTTATTGCATCCCAAATCATCAATATGGAGTTTCCACCAAACCCCACCCCCTCCCTTTGCAGCTATACCAGCTGTTCAGCTGTCAATTTCTGAGAAGGATTCGCACAAAATTTTGTGGTGTGTCTGTGGGATTTTTTGCCCATTTATCCAGAATAGCATTTTTGAAGTCAGTTCATTCAAAGGTGTTTGATGGAGTTGAGGTCAGGGCTCTGTGTGGTCCAGTTAAGTTCTTCCACACCAAATTCACCCAACAATGTCTTTATGGACCTTGTTTTGTGCATCGGTGTACAATCATGCTAGAACACAAAAGGGCCATGTTCAATCTGTTCCCACAAAGTTGGAAGCATAGAATTGTCAAAAATGTTTTGAGATGCTGAAGAATTAAGAATTTCCTTTACCAGTACTAAGGGCCCCAGCCCTATCCCTTAAAAATAACCCCATACCATTATCCCTGCTCCACCAATCTTTACAGTTGGCACAATTTAGTCAGGCAGATAACATTCTCCTGACATCTGCCAAACCCAGACTCGTCCATCAGACTGCCAAACAGAGAAGCATGATTCTTCACTCCACAGAACATGTTTCCACTGCTCCAGAGTCCAGTGCTTTACACCACTCCATGCGACGCTTGGCATTGTACTTGGTTATGTGAGGCTTGCATGCAGCTGCTTGGCCATGGAAACCCATTCCATGAAGCTCCCAGTGCACAATTTTTGTGCTGGGGATAATGCCAGACAAAATTTAGAAATTTGTAGCAGATATGGAGTCAATAGAGTGCTGGCAACTTTTACGCACTATGCACCTTTGCACTCAGCGACCCCCCCACTGTTACTTTACATGGTCTGCCGCTTCGTGGCCGAGTTTCTGTTGTTCCTAAATGATTCTATTTGGCAATAAGACCACTTACAGTTGACCATGGAATATCTAGCACTGAAGCAGTTTCATAGACTGATTTATTGCAAAGGTGGCATGCTATGATATTACCATACTTGAATTCACTGAGCTCTTCAAAACAATACATTCTTTGTTTGCAAACCTGATTGCATGGCTAGGTGCTTGATTTTATACACCTGTGGCAATGGGTCTAAATGAAACACCTGAATTCAACGATTTAGAGGTGTGTCCCAATACCTTTGTCCATTTAGTATACTTTATATTCCCAAAACATATTTACTGGTCTGTTATCTTTAATGATAATACAGTTAAATGCCAGAGAAGAAGTAGTATTATGAACTGTTTGTTCAAATGATATGTTTAATGTAGTATTTTGGTCCCAGACTTAATATAATATCCACTTACTTTCTTGACATGAACAGTGTTTTGCATTGCAAAGACTCGATACTGCACCTGCCTCCAGAACAGCCTGAGATTAAACGCATTTCACTGTGACTGTTGACTACAGCAAACATTACATATTCATCCATCTTAACGATGCAAAGACTGACAGCTAAGGGATGAAGAAAGTTTTAGCATCAATGATGTGTGTAATTGCTCATGTCAAATCTATCCAAAGCTATATGCATATATTACATTTCACTTCTACTCACTAATGTGCCTGAATAAATTACAGGAGCCGAGGACCTTTTTAGGAAAGTTGGGCAGAAAAACAACAACCAGCTTCCATACAAAAGTATTCATTTGTTTTGAAAGACTCTGTGACAGCTGTATATAATTCTTATGGTAAAACCAGGTAAAAGAACAACGTAAAGTCTGAAAAGTAAGAGCAATATAGTTTTCCTTCACCACACATGGGGGGCAGCTTAGTGGTAGGCTTCCTGTAAAAAGAAACCAGTTTCAGTCTACAGTATATATGAAGACTGTTAAGTTGAAAATCCAGATGCTCAGCCCAGACAGAAAAGCTCTGCTGACATCAGTGAACATCACTGCGTGTCCCAGCAGGCAGAATCAGACAAAGGAGTACTGTTTTGTGCTTGGTTAAATGTACTGTAACATTTGCATATAACAGCTTTGTAATCAGCAAGCAACACTGCCACATCTATATGCACGGTATGACAAAGACATCCATACAATGGAATGCTTGTGGTTGAGGCTCAAATAATCACAGAGGCAATCACACTTACAATGTATGTGTACCACAGAAATATAGGGAAGGGAGAGGAGATGAAGGTAAACTAGTGAAATAACGTAAGAAAGATAATTACAAATAAGAATATTTATATGTTTCTATATAATTTATATGTATGGTGCAGATGCATAATTCCATAACAGTTTTGGGGGTCGGCACCTCCTTTTTGCATTGAGTGAATTTCCTTTCTTTTTAAATGATCATACAGCGCATCAGGCTTGTAGCACTGTTTTTTTGGTAATACTTAAAGTGCAGGTTTCATTTACACAGACCCGCATACAACACAAAATGGGACCTGCAATGTTTGCATCCATTCCCTTCATTAGGACAGCGGATGCTTGGACATTTCAGACGGCCCTGGGGAGGCAGCAGAGAAAAATTACATTTTCTCCTCCACATGTGAGAGTGGAGAGGAAAGCCAGAAATAGCATTGTCATTCTGCTGAATGGCCGCAGAGGAACAAGGAAACACCAACCAGGAAAGACAAAACAAATTAGCTGATAATCTCTCTCACCCGCAAGTGTCACCGTTTCTGATTATCTTGTTAGTAATACTTTGTTCTGATGGGAAAAAAGCCAGTCCCAGCTCACATACAAGATAATCCCATTTCAGTGAGCAAGGATATAAAAACCTGATAGTGAAGCAGTGTTGCGGACTTGAACGCTAATCTGTGTGTGGAGTTTGTACGTTCTCTCACTGATATGAAGATTTCCTGGGTGTGCACTAGTTTTCTCCCACATTTCAAAATCATTACCTTAGGGGAACTGGCATCTCTTGCCATTCATCTGAGGTGAATTGCATTCCGAGGGACTGCCATCCCATTCCTGGCATCCCCCTGGGATAGTCCCTTCCAAGGTTCATGGTGTCCCTGGGCTGGAAGAGTGAATATGGGATCAATGTGGTCAATAAATAATGATGACTAGCTTCTTATCCAAAGGCGTACTCCCTGTCTTATACCATAGGCTGCATTGGATAGGTTCCATACCATAACCTTGTTAAGAGACTTTGTTATGGAGTTAAATAGCAAAACAGTTGAAGAGGCATGGGAGTTTTTTTAAATCGCATTGTTGCAAGTGCAAGAGTACTTCATACCTGTTTCCAGCAAAACTAAATCTAGGAAACGAAAACCAAGGTGGTTTACTAAGGAAATTACGATTAAAGTCAGGAGGAAAAGGGCTCTGTTCCACAAATGGAAATTAACTAATGATTTCAAAACTAAACATGAGTATGTAAGTCTACAGGTTGAATTAAAAAACAACATTAGACTGTCCAAGAGGAATGTAGAAAGAAAAATTGCATTGGAGGCTAAGGATGACAATACAAGTTTTCAGCTGTAGGGGCAGCAGGCGATCGCAAGGGTGGAGCCGAAGGAACCCTCGGCGATGGCGAGGCAGGAGCAGGAGGGGATGACGAAGAGGGCGAGGAGGCAGATGGAAGGACAGGCGAAGGAGGCGAGGAGGAAGATGAAGACGAAGGGAACGAGGGGAAGAGGTAAAAGTCGCGGCAGGCGAAGGCTCCGACGTAGGAGACCGACAAGTCGGAGGAGTGGAACCTACACATGATCGACGAGTCGACGGAGGCGGGGTTAAAGGAGGCCAAAGAGTCACTGTAGGAGGACCTGAAGGCAACCGCCAAGCAGGAGTTCGGGGAACCACAGGTGAATCAGCCACAGGCAGATGGACAAGCTTCTCTCGACAAGCCGTAGGTGCTGTAGCACTGAAAAACACCCCGCACATCCTCATATCTCTCTCTCCGCTTCCTTTTCCTGTGTGCTGGCACTGCGAGGTCCAGAAGCTCGCTCGGCAAGGGAGGAAGGAAGCTTTCAATCCTCGCCTGCCAGATTATATCAGCTCGAGTCAGATGTGTCTGCACCTCCTCTGTGAAGTGCAGATCCTCGGAAGGGGAGATCTGTTTAATGATCTTCCTCGACCGGCGAGTGACGGCTCGTGCCACCTTAACCTCATGCCTCCTTAACCTCGGGCTGACTAAGCCAGTAATTTACCTCATCTTGAAGATCGAGGTATTCCACCTCACTGACGGGAGGCGTCTTCGTTGTGAGTCTTGTCACTCTGTTAGGGATTCCCACCCGGAAGCAAGCAAAAGGAGCTATGGATACAGACAATGGATTTTATTACGGGATAACACATATCTGAGGTAATGTTAATGACACTGAAACGCGGACTAAATACAAACGAACTGATGACAGGCAACAGGAAACAGCTGGTGAACACAGTGTTAACGAGGGGGCATGGTCGACGAGAGGGCAGGACGAACGTAGCATGACATTTGCCCCTCTGTAGTTTTTCTTTCATTTAATTGCTGTTTACTTAATTACTTTTTACTTAATTACTGTTTACTCTTTTGCTTGTCCCCTCGGACACTGTAGGCTGTAGTGTTGTGGGCAGGGGCACAGTCGTGTGTGTGCAATGTGAACAGCAGGGGGCTCAGCATGCAGCCCTGGGGGGAGCCAGTGCTGACGGTGATGGTTGAGGAGATGTGGGGGCCCACCCTGACCCTTTGTTTACGGTCTGCCAAAGACAGGTGGAAAAGGGGAGTTCCAGGTCTGACAGTTTGCACACCAATCTGTGGGGGAGGATGGTGTTAAAAGCAGAGCTAAAGTCACGAAAGAGGAGGCGTGCGTAGTTCCCCTGATGCTCCAGATGGGATAGGGTAGCATGGAGAGCAATAGCTACAGCATCTTCCGTAGACCTATTAGCCCTGTAGGCAAATTTGTGCGCATCAAAGGTGTGAGGGATGAAGGGCATGACATGGCTCTGGACCAGTTTTTCGAAGCAACCACACTGCTCCTCCTGAATCCGAGGTTCGACTATCCAACAGACCCTCCTCTCTAGCACCCCTGAATAAACCTTACCAGGGAGGGTGAGGAGTGTGATCCCCCTATAGTTGGAACATGCCCTCCGGTCCCCCTTCTGATGCTGCAGATGCATGTCAGCCCTGCAACATCCAAAGCTTTGAGGAACTTCAGGCAGATCTCATCCACCCCCAGAGCCCAGCCACTGAGGAGCTTTTTAACCACCTCAGCGACCTCTGCCCTAGAGATAGGGGAGTCCATCCCAAAGTCCCCAGACTCTGCTTCCACACTAGGAGGTGTATCGGTGGGATTGAAGAGGTCTTCAAAGTATTCCTTCCACCGACCCCTGATCTGAGGTCAGCAGCACCCTATCCCCACTATAAACAGTGTTGATGCTGTACCGCTTTCCTGCCCTGAGCCACCGGATAGTGGACCAGAAATTTCTTGAAGTCACCCGGAAGTCGTTCTCTATAGCCTCGTCAAACTCATCCAATACCCAAGTTTTTGCCTCAGCAACTGCCAAAGCCGCGTTCCGCTTAGCCCACCGGTACTCATCAGCTGCCTCTGGAGTCCCACAGCCTACACAGACCCAATTAGACCCCTTCTTCAGCTTGACGGCATCCCTCACTGCTGGTATCCACCAAAGGGTTCAGGGGTTGCCGTCGCGACAGGCACTGACTACCTTATGGGCACAGCTCCGGTCAGTCCCCTCCACAATGGAGGCACAGAACATAGCCCATTCAGACTCAATGTCACACACCTCCCCCGGGACATAGGTGAAGTTCTGCTGGAGGTAGGAGTTGAAGCTCCTTCTGACAGGGGATTCTGCCAGACATTCCCAGCAGACCCACACTATACACTTGGGTCTGCCAGGTCTGACCGGCTTCCTCCCCCACCAGTGGAGCTAACCGCAAGTCCTCAAGTCTGATGACACGACCACAAAGTTGATCACCGAACTGCAGCCTAGGGTGTCCTGGTGCTAAGTGCACATACTGTATGGACACCCGTATGCTTGAACAAAGTGTTCATTATGGACAATACGTGACGAGCACAGAAGTCCAATAACAAAACACCACTTGGGTTCAGATCAGGGGGGCCGTTCCTCCCAATCAGTCCCCTCCAGGTTTCACTGTTATTACCTAAGTGAGCATTGAAGTCCCTCAGCAGAACCAGAGAATCTCCAGGAGTCTCTCAAACACCCCTTCCAAGGACTCCAAAAATAGTGGGTATTCTGAACTGCTATTTGACACATAAGTGCAAACAACAGTCAGGACCTGTCCCCCCACCCAAAGGTGAAGGGAGGCTACCCTCTCATCAACCGCAGTAAACTCCAATGTACAAGTACGCAACCAGGGGACAATAAGTATGCCCACCCCTGCTTGGAACCTCTCCCCATGAGCAACTCCAGAGTGGAAGAGGGTCCAACCCCCCTCAAGGAGACTGGTTCCAGAGCCGAAGCTGTGCGTCAGGGTGAGCCCAACTATATCTTCTTCCCCACCAGAGAGGTGACATTCCATGTCCCTCAAATTAGCTTCTGCAGCCGAGGATGGAACTCGCTAAGGTCCCCGCCTCACACTGCACCGACCCCATTAGCTCCTCCTACAAGTGGTGAGCCCATTGGCTGTGCCCGACCAGGCCCCATGGGTGCAGGCCTAGCCATCAGGCACTCGCCATCAAGCCCCACCCCCAGGCCTGACTACTGTGTCCAGGTGAGGGAAAACGTGAATCGATGTTTTTACTCATAAGGGATTTGATGAGCTGCACTTTCTGAAAATTTCTTTGAAATTCGGGATTTGATGTTAGCCGCCATATCGGACTTGTTCCCCTGTTTCGGGAGAATGAGGTGGATGCTTATTTTTCTATTTTCGAGCATATAGCTACGACGCTGAACTGGCCCAAACAGCTTTGATCAGTGTTGCTGCAATGCAAGCTAGTGGGTATGGCTCGGGAAGCTCATCTGTTGGAGCAGAGCCTGAATTATAATATTGTGAACGCTAAAGGGCATATGAGTCAGTTCCAGAAGCTTACCAGCAGAATTTCTGGAAGCTTGGTAAACCCGCCAGCCAAACTTATGTTGAATTTGCTTGGGAGAAGTTGTTACTGTTTAAGAAGTGATGTACTGCTAACGGTGTATTGGACTTCGAACAACTCAAGGAGCTGATACTGTTAGAGGAGTTCAAGAATTGTGTTCCCGGTCATGTTGTTGTATATTTGAATGAGCAGAAGGTCACTTCTCTCACTGAGGCTGCCACCCTCGTCGATGAATTTGTTTTAAGTCATACTGTATTTACCCCAACTCCACTTCCCTGAAAAGTCCATCCCCATCTGGTATTGCCTCCTGGGACATCTGCTTCGTCTACCCCGCCTGTGGAAAAGCGAGTGTGTTTCTATTGCTATAAAGTGGGTTTTATCATTTCAGTTTGCCCAGCACTAAAATGAAAGGATGCCTGTGCTGCTGCTAGGAAGGTACATGTTGCTGCTTGTATTGACAATGCCTCGCCGCCAACCCAAACCGTCGAACCCACCTTTCAACCTTTTGTATTCACTGTTTTTTCACTTAGGGAAAGTGAAATGCTATGCCCTGTGACTATCCTGTGGGATTCGGGTGCTGCCCAGTCGTTTCTTGTGGAAGGGATTGTCCCACCTTCTGACACAACCTATTGTGGCACTGATGTCTTGGTACAAGGAATCGTGTTTCTGCTGCTCCTTTGCACCAAGTGTACCTGAGTACCACTGACTTTTCAGGATATGTACATGTTGTGGTCCAGACGTGACTACCTGTTCCTAGTGTTATGTTCATTCTTGGAAATGACATCACGAGAGAAAGACTTGTCCCTCTACGTAAAGTCATTCCTGAACCTGTGCTATGTTGCAATGATGTTGCTAATGAGCTTCCTACAGTGTTCTCTGCCCGTGTTCTCACTCGTAGCCAGCTGTGCAATGCTTTATCTGAGTCGTTTATGTCCAAGCTAGATTTAGCTGCTCCTTCACTATGTGGCTCTGTTACCCCGGTTCCTGAAAGCCCTGTTGTCTCCCCCAATGTTCTCTCTACTAGGGAAGCTTTGATTGCTGCTCAGGGAGTGGATGTCTCTTTGGAGGCATGTCCGCTGAAAGAAAAGCTGCCCTGGGAAACCACCCCATGGCGTACTTCTTCCGTGATTAGGTATTGATGTGGAAATAGACCCCTCCAAACTCGCTCTTTGATTGGGCTGCTATATTTCAAGTGGTATGCCCCAAAACTGTATTGTGAATATGTGTTGTCCTTAGTGCATGATCACCCATGTTCAGGTCACCTTGCGATTAGGAAGACCTTTTTAGCTATTTACTTTAGCCTGGGATAAATACGGATGTAAAGAAATAATGCAAATCCTGTCATGCTTGTCAGGTTGTGGGGAAACCAAACCAAGCCATTGTGCCGGTTCCATTGCATCCCATCCCTGCGATTGTGGAATCCTTCGAACATGTGCTAATCGATTGTGTGGGAGTTTGCCAAAAACTCGCTCGGGGAGCAGTTATTTGTTAGCTCATTTGTGCTGCAACCCATTTTCCAGAGGCCATTCCTATCCGTAGCCTGAGAACTAGGATTAATATCAAAAGCTTGATTAAATTCTTCACTACTTTTAGGCTTCCTAAATTCATGCAATCAAATCAGTGCACTAACTTTACCCCAAAGCTGTTTGCTCAAGCCATCGGCATGGTCACTATATCGCGTCCAGCGCTTATCACCCGGAGAGTCAAGGAGCTTTAGAGCGCTTCCACTAGTTATCAAAAATATGTTGCACACCTTTTCTTTGGATGCAGGAAAGGAGTTGTACAAAGCTGTTCCCCTCCTTCTTTTTGCCATTTATGTCGCAGTACAGGAATCAACAGGCTTCAACCTTCATAGGCTCTGCAGGAGCAATGGTTGACTCCAACTATGCGCTCTCCTCTCCGCTGCCATGGTTAACGTGTCTGTTTGTTAGTACTCGCTGGAAGATGATGATCTGGACTACCCTGTGCTCGCCTGGCAAACTCAGAAGTGCTTCAAACCCTCTCGAGCAGGCTCACTCACTTGCCTCTTACCGCCCAGTCTGACTTTATGTCTCTGGTGAAGAGGTTTCGATCCCTGTTCGTGAACACCCCTTCATGAACACCTGTCTTAGAGCATGACATCAGTGTTGGTGATTACTTCCCCATTAAACAATACCCCTATTGTGTCAGCCCGCATAAGCGGACCTTCTGAAAACAGGGGCTCGGTTGCCTGCTGGAAACTGGTCTGGCTGTTCCTAGTTGTAACCCCTGGAACTTTTCATGTCTACTTGTCCCCAAGCCCGACAGTCTTCCTATAGTACACAGTTATGCCCTTTGGTTTATGTAATGCTCCAGGTAATTTCCAGCAGCTGATGCATACAGTGTTAGATGTCCAGAACTGTGAGGCTTACCAGGACAATGTGATTATTTACTCTGACTTGTGGGAACAACATAGGTGGTCATTGGAACAGGTCTTTACTTAGTTGCATGAAGCTTCGCTAGTCTTTAATCTAGAAGAGTGTGAATTTGGGCAAGGTATGGTCAGCTATTTGGGGAAACTGGTGGGTCATGGTGTGGTCAAGCCTCTGGACATAAAGGTCTGGGTTATTAGCTCGTTTTCAGTCCTGCAAACCCCACAGGAGCTAAAATGTTTCCTCCAGATGGCCAGCTTTGCCTTTACAAAAAATTTCTCATTGTAATGCCCCTTACCCAGTTGCTCCGGAAGAACACATTGTTTGTTTGGTCCCCCGTCTGCCAAGCCACTTTTGAATCCGTTAAGTTACTGCTCAGTAGCTCTCATGATTTTAGCTGCCCCGGATTTTACTAAGCCCTTTAAACTGGAAGTGGATCCCAGTGGGGTGAGCACCAGTGCTGTCCTCTTACAAGAAGACAGTCACAGCCTTGATCACCTCCTCTGCTGTTATTCCACGAAGTTTGCAAAACACTAGTTGGCATACAGTGCCATAGAGAAAGAGGCCCTAGCCCTTCTGCTTGCGTTACAGCATTTTGAGGTGTATGTGGGAGATAACACTCAGCCGGTGGTTGTTTATATGGACCACAACCCATTAGTTTTCCTGGCCTGTATGTGCAATACTAACCAGCACCTCATGCGCTGGGCTGTAATCGCCTAATCGTTCAACATGTAGGTTAATCACAAAAAGGGGGCCAGTAACCTCATAGCAGATGCTCTCTCGAGGACTTGATTCCTGGTCATCTTTGGTTATTTGCAGAAGTTTTCTGTTCTTTTGTTTATTGGTGCTCATGATTGTACTGCTTGTGATTGTAATTGTGAACACCTGCTGGGTTCACACTTGTGTGGGGGGGGTGTTATGTGCTGTAAGGGAATCCTGTATTGTGTCTGTGGGTGGCCTTGCTTCTGCCCTCAGGTCCTTGCTTGCCAGCTGTCTCTTCAGCTCCGCCTCCCGGATTCCGGTCTCCCCTTCTCCAGGACTACGTTCCTGCATTCCTGACTTTACAGTTCATAGTGTGAAAAGGCTGCTGGTCACCAACCTTGAGAGCTCTTCTCATTACTTTTCGTATTATTGGTTTGCTTTATTGGTTTTGACTTATTGTGTATGACAGTTTTGGTTATTGGTTTTGCCCCTTTGCCCCTCTTTGTACTTTGTTGCTTTGGTCCAATTGCTTTTCTGGTTTCAATCTCCCGCCTGGCTACTGTTTATGCTTTTGCTTGCCCCCTTGGAAACTGTAATTTCGGATTGTGTGTTCGTTGCATATATGTATGGATCGTTGCGTAAGGAGAGACTGCCATTTTTTGTTTATGCGGAGTGCATGTTGGTTTATTGTTGTTCGGTTAGGGAGTCAGGTTCTAGGATTGTTGTTTTGTTTCCATTTTGGTTAGTTGCACTTAGGTTTAGACTAGATTTGGGACGTGTTCGGTTGGTGTTTCTGTTTGTTGGTTTAGCCTTGGGCACTTCCGAAGTCTTGTTGCACCAGGTGATTTGTGAAGTGTCTGTGTGGTATGAATAATATAAAAAAATACAAAAAATACCTCTTTGTTACTCGTGTTCCTTTTATACATTCCCTGTTTGTCTTGTCCTCCTCTTACCCTGTCCCTTTCCTTTCTGTCGGGCTCCAACCCTAGACCAAAAGTCATTCTCCAAGGCCTCACCAAAAGTCATTCTCCAAGGCCTCACCAAAAGTCATTCTCCAAGGCCTCACCAAACTCCTCCCAAATCTGAGTTTTTGCTTCAGTAACTGCCAAAGCCACTTTCTACTTGGTCTGCTGGTATTCAATGTCCCCTGACTCCCTTGAGATGCAAGAGACGTTCTGCTGGAGGTGTGAGTTAAAGATCTTTGACAGGGGCCTCCTACAGATGCTGCCAGCATACCCTCACTATGTATTCAGGTCTACCAGGTCTATCTAGCATCTTCCCCTGCTATCAGATGCAATTTGTATCATATGGTGATCAAGTGACAACTGAACTCATCTCTTCACCCAAGTGTAAAAAACATGCGAACGCAGGTGAGACAATATGATTATAAAATCGATCATCATACTATGGCTTATAATGTTCTGGTGCCAAATGCACATCTTATGTTGTTATGATGTTCTTATGTTCGAACATGATGTTCTATGGACAAACTGTGATTAGCACAGAAGTCCTATAAGTGATCCTTGCTCAGATTCAGATCAGGCAGGCCGTTCCTCCCAATCACACATTACCAGGTTTCACTGTCATTACCCACATGAGCATTAAAGTTTCCCAGTAGAACAATGGAGTCCCCAGAGGGGGAGCCTTCCAGAATCCCTTTCAATGTCTCCATGAAGGCCGGATACTCTAAACTAGTGTTCATCGTCAATGCATAGAAAACACTCACAGTCTGTCCCCCAACTCCCCCACCGCTGCTCAGTGCCTCTCACCATGGGCAACTCTAGAGTGGAATAAAGTCCAGCCTCCCACTAAGAGTTTGACATCTCTCTGCCTCCTGCACCAGCTCAGGCTTCACTCCTAATAGAGAGGTCACATTGCATATGCCAAAAGCCAATTAGCCCATCGAGGCCCCTGCCTTCGAGTGCCCACTGATCTCCATCGCACCTAACCCCCATGGTTCCCTCTGCAGGTGGTGGGCCCACAAGAGGGCATACCCAGGTTATTGCTTTTGGGTATGTACAGCTGGGCCTCATGGGTGGGGGCCTGACCACTAGATGGTTGCCTGTAAGCTGTCCCCCCCAGGCCTGGCTTCAGTAACATAGCCCCTTGTATTTTCCATGATCGGTGTTTTCTGAATCACACTTAGTCCGGCCGCTTAACTAGGCCTAATTTCCCAAGGGAGACCCTAGCAGGAGTGATTGCCCCCAAGAACATAGCTCCTAAGATCATAGAGGCACACAAGCCCATCCACCACCATAAGGGGTGATTCATGGAAGGGAATGGAGGTAATTCAATGCTCAGCAAGGCTTTCTAATACTGTAAGTTCAGGCTACGGTCTTTCAGACACATTTCAAATATGCCAATAATACCAACATCAGAGGACACGTTTTTTTGGCACAGTCATTGAGAGTTTGGAAAATACAAATATAACCTGTCAAAGATGCCATAATAATGAAATGAATTACAATTTATTAATTGTATTCATGTAGGATCTGCAAACAGTTTCCACAGTTAATGAAAAAAACTCAAAGGCTGTAATTTATAATAAAGAAGATGGAGAAAAATTTAAATTGATAATAAGGATGGCTATAATGAATGTGCAGTCCTAGAAACCTTGCTCTGAGTAACTGGATGGACGACAGCCTAAGACGATTCCGTCATAAAAAGCTAAATTATTCATGTAAATATATAAAGCACACATTTAATTAATAATTTACCTAGAAGACAGCCTGAATGGAAGACTCGATAACAATTGGTAGTGGCTGAAATTTGCCAGCAGAACCATTTCTTACCAGCCAGGCTCCAGAAAAGTCAAATGTCAAATTTCAGAAGGATACAGGTAAGAGCAGATGTTTAAGTGGTAAAGAGAGAGGAAAGAGAAAAGAAAGTTACACATTTTAATTTAAAAAGCAAATCCAGGGGACTGTTCAGCAATATATATATAAATTAATTTGTATATATACAGTAGATTTCTAATCAAATGGACCAAACTTATATGTAAACAGTGGGGGGGGGGCATTTTTGGTAATATTTTGCTACAGAACTATTCTAACAGTCAAAACAACAACCTTGAAGGGTCATATTTGTATGTCACTCAGCAGATGGCATAGCAACGTCAAGAATTAAACTGTCCAATTGCCTCTCTGGGGTGAATTTACACCAGCATACATCCCCGATAATTAAATCCAGACCCTGATCATCATCATCATTTGCATTTTCAATGTCTTCGTTAGGGCTTTAAACATTTCAGAAAATGGCTATTATAGAATCAGGCAAAAAGGAGCTTAATGAGCCCATAACCTATCAGCAGCTATTCAGATTAGCCTTTGATCTCTTCCTATGCTTAGAAAACACCCAAGAACCAGCAACACAAACAGATTATACTGTACATGTTATATGTTCAAGAGTTGCACTCATTTCCATTAAAATGAGAATGTCATACAAGTTACTAACAAACAAACAAAAAAGGCAATCACTTGCAATTCCAGGTATGAACATAAATGTATTGTAGGAATACCGTACCCACTAAAATGCATATTATTAAATCACTCCCTTACAAATTTAATAAACCTCCGTTGACCACCTCCATGAACGATGTTTGTAATACAACATTAAGCAAAACTACCATCCTAATAGAATCACTATAGCATCCATTTAACCTGTTAAGAGGACTTGGCACAAAGGAATCCATTACCTTTCCTGTGTTTCTCCTCATCGAACCTATGAAACCACTGGCAGAATAGTTTGAGAATATTGTTTGGGTGAAAACAGAAAAATAGTTCTGTTTGGTGTCATTATTACTATATTACCTTCACTAACAAAAGTAAAGGGCTTTATCTGAAGAACATATAATGAGGTTACCAATACAATAACGATAAAATAAAATCTTATATATCTTTCAAATGTTTCTGCCCAATAATAATTTTCAAAGAATGCGATGTCATTATTGCATATCCTAATCCGTATTTGGTGAACCTTCTAGGAAGTAGCATTTTTATAAACCACCATTTCATAATTTCAATGCAACAATCTAGATATTAAGTGATGCACTTAATTTGACTAATTTTTAAAAGGAGATTTGATTTACAGCCAAGAGACTCAAACGCGTAATGTTCAAAATGTCAGAGATGGGCGCAGAACCCTGTCCTATGGCTGAGCATCATCTCATTTACCAAAGAGTACTTGACCCAGTATTAAATGGGTAACTTATACACCTTTTTAATACACACAAAGATAACACAAAACAGCCTTTATGTCAAGTGTTTGATATATGCAATTTGAATGTTTATTGGAAACTGTTTTACTAGTCATGTACAACAACCTTTTGCCTTTTGACTCATAAATGCATAATTTCAATTTAAAACAAAACAAAGCTCAATTAAGTACTTCACATGAAATAATCTTGAGATGTTATTTTGCTGACAAGCCATTGCATATGCCAATGCAAATGTTAAATGGCATTCAACAATGGTAAACAACTCAAATAAAGAAAAATAAATAACAGATTTTTAAAAGGACAGATTTACGAAGAGGTGATCCATTAACCGGGCATTCATAACGGGAGGCAAGGGAAGGTGATTCAAAGTGTTTTAGTGTTTTTTAATTTGCCTTTCGGCGCCCCACCTTTGCTGAAAACAGGACAGAAGAGAGCGTCATTAGCGTTTCAGGCTAGCATTACCCAACGTTACTGAGGCTCGGCTCTGGCTTTTTAAAAATGGGCCGAGAGCAGCTTGAAAGCATGTCAGCAGAATAAATGGCCTGTTTCCCTGCCTGAGCCCCTCACAGCACTATCAACGTGCATCAGAAAGCGCACTGGAATTATTGACAGGCTATAGCAGCAGGGCTGTGATGCCCACTCCATTACTGATGCAACATCAGAGCAACTAGGAACACCAGAAATGAGACCATGTATTTAATCCACATCCCCCCCACACCGCTTTCGGCTCCCACGAGGGTTTCCATGGCACAAAATCCCAAACAAATGGCAACTGATCCAAAACTACTGTGTTTTTCACAGGACAATTTAAAAAAGAAAAAAATGTTCTCTCTGGTTTCCGATGCTCTCGCCTAGTAAATGTACAAGAACCATAAATATACACCATGAAAGCCGGAGTAAATAATACGCGGCACATGCCGGAAACTACTCAGTGGGAAAAACATTTAATTTCTTTCAGTTTCTGAAAGTACCCCAAGCCATAAAAAACAGATTTAACACTATCAATAAGCTCAATTGAAAGAGTAACCAAAGGCAAATTAGAATGAAATGAGCCGTATCTCCCTGATGACAATGAGCATTTCTTCCTTCCTTCCTCTTCTTCTAGGGCTCCCTGTACATCTCTTGTTGTATAGTTTCAGCCTTGGTCCTGATAATACAATTCCAGAGGACATTGACCAATTCAGAAACTAAACACTCTTTTTCAACGCTACATTTTGTTTAGATTAATTAGGGCACACTTTGAAACAGGTGGCTCGTTATAACAAGAACTGTCCATTCTACATTGCCAGTGAAACAATATATAACAATTGACCATCGGCCGGTGGTTAAAAATGAGCTGATATTTACCAATGATAATTCCCTTAAAAATGTTCACCCATATAGCCTTGCATACCCGCATACTAAACAGTTAGAAAAATAACCTTATTTTAAGGTTAGCAAAAACGACAAAATGCATTTTGCAAACATTGCTCTGCTAAAATCTCACAACGAGGATCTACTCATAAACATTTCAACACACCAAATTTGACAGCTCAGCTTAAGGCGAGACAGTGAAGAGCATGAAGAGTTTCTGAAAAATCAAATCCGTTCCACTGAAGAAGGCTGCAGTGCAGCCGAATAACGCTAATCCATCAGCAAATTCAGTGCAGACTGTGAAATCAAAGTATGTTCCTCGGAAAATTATGTTTATCACACTTTATAATCTTCTCCACTATAAAGGTTTTAAATACATAAGATGTATAAAAAATACATCATTTTTCATGTTTGTGGAATGTCATTTATTTATTTTTATTTATTTGGGTGAAGTGTCCCTTTAAACATATTTTAGCAGAACCTCCCAAACGATCAATATCGGTATTGGTGTCAGTTTCCGAAATAATTGGCCATCAATATCAGCCAGAAATTTAGGCTACAGTGCATCATTAGTAATTTTACACACAAACCCAGCCGTGATCAGGGCTGTTATTGTTACTACCTAGCCCGAATCATAAGTAATCAAACAAAATACAAGAGTTTTTGCATTTTTAGTTTTTTCATTGCAGTCACTGATTTTTATAAAATAGAGTTTTCATTATATGGAAAGGTTAAAAAACGGGTATTCATCACGTTGTGGGGACATTTGGGCATTTTTAGTTTTTTTATTGCATTCACAGATCTTTGTGGTAACCTGAAAAATGGTTCCCACAATGTTAAAATAACAGGTTTTGGTCCCCAAAATAAAATATAAACACTATCCACACACACAATTTTGTTACACGCAATTAAGCTCACCATGTCTTTCAAGTGTGGGGAAAAATACCAGAGGAAACCCCATGTTGACACAGGGATAAGATGCATAATCCACACACATGGAACTATGCTGAGTGTTAAACTTGTTCCCAGAGGTGTGAGGCAACAGTGCTAATCACTGCACAGTCTGCTCACAATAGTAGTAATAATAATTAAAAAAGTATCTTAATAGAATAAATAGAGGTGTTAAGAATAATGTTAACAAATCACACATGATTTTTTCCCCAGACAGATAGGAATACATAAAATTTTCTCATATTAAGACATGATGATGGACACCTGCCAATGTCTTTTTAGGCAAAGAGATCCTGTGAGTTAATGAGCCTATTTGAGGTGTGGAGTAGAGGCCTTGCTACACCACTGCTCTTTTCTCGAATCTCTCTGTTTTGCACCAATAACTTGAACTTTACTTCTCAAAAATACTTTCTTGGATCTGGTGTGCTAATTAAAGAGCCTCCTTGAGAATTTTTATTCAGAGTTTTAGGGACAGACTTGAGCTGCCATGTGGGAAATGAACTTGGGTACAAAGTGACATGAAAGAAAGTACCCAATTACCTGTGTGGGAGGAAATGAAAGGTACAGGCCACGCTGTTACAAAATCGACCAATTAGTGAGCACTTCAGCTATTCCATATGACAGCAAATGCTCTCCAGTAGAGTCCATTTAGGTCTATGTGTGAGACAGCAAGGTCTCCTTTTCTTGTCCTTGAGTGTTTTCACTTCATATTTAATACTTCTCTCTTGAAAAAAAGTCTCATTATATGTGATCAAAAGAAATAGGAGTAATAATGACATCAAGCTGCACAAAATGAAGCTGCATAAATCATTTTGTTATTGCTGTAATGCAAATGAGTACAATGCTATATAAAAAACTTCTGAAAAGCAATATGCTTTTCTTGTATGAGTTTTATTGTATAACATTCATTTTATTTATGAAATATTACCCAACATATTTCAATTAATCTTTCCACAATTTTTAATTTCTATTTTATAGTGTTTTAATGTTGCACTTAGAAGATATGCTAAGAAAATAAAACTCAAGAAAGCACAAACTTCACAGTGTCCCAAAACGATAAAGCAGCTGCTCTTTAACAATAATCATGCGGTACATGAAGTACAGAAGACGAAATGTTGATCTTGAAGCGTATCATGCCCAGGAATAAAACGGAAGATGGATTAATCAAACTTCTTTGCACTTCATGGACAGGATTCCTTTATTTTTGTGTTTAAATTTTCATATATATGACACATTTTTTCCTGTTTTATTTAATCTATATAGCATCACTCTTCACTGTTCAGAATAGACTAATAATACCTGAACCCTCCAAAATTATGGACTAATCAGAATTATATAAATCGTATTGGCAGAAATGGGACATTCCCTGATTATAATAAAGCTGATGTTCACAGAAGATGGTAAACTCCACCACAATCTATGCACATGCATCATGGATCTCTAATCATGCAGCATCTCCAATCTCCAACTCTCCATAAACTTAATCTTTCAGGCATTTTGACCAGCTGTATGTGAAATTGTCATCAACCTGTTTAAAATGCAAATGCACTGTTGCCTTTCAGCAGGAGATGTCCATCTTCTGCTATTACTTAGTCATTTCAGGAGAAAATGACTTTCATATATTAAGGGAATTAACTGCTGGTTCGGATACTGCTTTGAAAAACTCAGCTTACTCGATTTCGAGGACTTTATTTTAAATTTAAGTATTAATTCATTTAGAGAGTATTTTATATAAAACATAAAGCTTGTGTTTCTGCTGGGAAGATTGCTCCCGGAGTCACAGAATACAGTTTCAAAACTCTAAAGACGAACTCTGGATAATTCGAAGTTTATTGGAGAATAGCCTATATCAGAATGGTGTCATATTTGAATGCTGACTAGAACGTGAACTCGATGAGCAGCGAAACAGCTACGCTCAGAAATAACAGAAGGAATAACAGGGTAAAGACCAGAAATGTAAAGATTGCCAGACTTCATATGCTGTTTATGTAAACCTGTTTCACGTAGTTTCATTTACTTGATGTATTATTTATTATTTGCATCCTAATATGTCACACAGTATTGATAACATCTACACAATATAGTAAAATATAATAAAATGTAATAACATTCCTGATATCTATTATACATCTGTGTTTCCCAGAAAGAGGACAATATTGTGAATTAAAGTTCATAGAGGGAAATATATTTCCATAGCAGATATTGATTGTCGTCATATATATATATATATATATATATATATA
>JAODKE010000037.1:12846794-12857047 GCA_026779605.1 Mormyrus hasselquistii
CGCCCCTCCAGGTCTCACTGTCATTGCCCACGTGAGCATTGAAGTCCCCCAGCAGAACAAGAGAGTCCCTGGGAGGAGCGTTCTCCAACATCCCTTTCAAGGACTCCAAAAAGGGTGGGTATTCTGAACTGCTGTTTGATGCATAAGCGCAAACAACAGTCAGGACCCGTCCCCCCACCCGAAGGTGAAGGGAGGGTACCCTCTCGTCCACCGCGGTAAACCCCAATGTACAGGCGCCCAGCCAGGGGGCAATAAGTACACCCACCCCAGCCAGAGTGGAAGAGGGTCCAACCCCCTTCAAGGAGACTGGTTCCAGAGCCCAGGCCATGCATCAAGGTGAGCCCGACTATATCTAATCGGAACTTCACAGCCTCGTGCACCAGCTCAGGCTCCATCCCCACCAGAGAGGTGACATTCCATGTCCCTAGGCCCCAGGGAGGTGTCCAGGAGGCATCCCAGACAGATGGCCAAACCAAGCTCTAGCTCCTTTCAATGCAAATGTGAGCACCTGGTGACCTGGTCTCCACCCATGGGCCTGGCCAGGTGTAGCCCAAAAGAACAGCATGAGTGGGTCCACCACCTGCAGGGGGAGCCATGGGGGTCAGTTGAAATGTAGAAGAGGTGGTAGTCAAGGGCAGGAGCCTCGGTGAACCATTCGTCAGCGGCTAAAACTAGCTCTACATGTATGTATTTTTATACCACTACAAGTGCTCTGCAGCTTGACAAAACATCATGAAAAGAAGAAAGTCACCACATAGCTGCTATCTTAGAGGTCACTGCCATAGAATGTATCACTGGGCTGATTGCAGACAACTAACAAATTGCAAAGCCATTGTGCATGCAGGGGCCCACGTGTTCCAAGGATTTCTCATAAGTGAAAAATTCATAGCAAACTAGCAACAGCCACAAGGTTCTGTTGGAAATTACCTTGTGCACACAAATATTTCACTGGATGAATAAGCCTAGAGAAAAAAATTATTGTCAACATTATTAAAAAAAAAATTCCTGGTCTCTATAAGTATTATTTTTCAGATTTATTTGTTCTGTATTTCCTGACCTTATACTGTATCGTTAAGGATTTTACATAATTGTCTTTAGGTAATCAAATCAGTATCCTGGATGTCCCCAGCTTTGCATTTAGAGCAGGAGTGGACAGTTTTATCCACAGTGGACCAGTGTGTATGCAGGTTTTTGGGATAACCTTTAAATCAGCTGTTCAAAACCAAGTGTGAGGACTCAGCCAATAAGTCCTCTAATTAGCAATCTAATGAGGGAGTTGCAGTGAAAACATGCACATACACAACAGCCTTTTCTAGATAAGATTGCCCACTCCTGATTTAGAGGATCAGTGATGTGGTAGGGATTTTTTTAGAAGAGGAACGATGTTTTTTGACGTCATCAAAAAGAATGCAACATACACACAGCTACTGTTACAAAAACTGACATTACAAACGACATTCATAAGGTGTGAGGCATTGCTTTATTTATAACCAACAACAAATCATGCCAATTCATATCAATAGCAGACACACGGGATCTGCAAAGAAAGTCATACCAAACGCATACAGTCAAGTATGCAAAATTTCACATTATTTTTCTCAATATGCATAATTGACCATATTTGTGTTCTCATGTACCCATTTTTGGCATTTTCCATTGCAGAAGTCTAGTTCCAATACTCAAGAACAGAAGTGCAGAAGATGGTAAAATGTCATTCTTGCCTCACGCTAAATATCAATCATCCTCGTTGAACGAGACCAATCCCATGATTCATTATGTTCGTTTTTGGAAGGCAAGTCGCCAAGACCACAAGTACGTCTTTGTGTTCTTGGTATCGCAGCGCTGGTAAGGTGGCACCACATACAGTAGTGGCACCCAGTAAGAGCGTGGAGCATACTGGGAGGTGTAAATAGCCCCTCTGTCATTGATAATGTTGATACTTGTTTCGTTCCCATAAGGGACAGTACAGTTAGTGTCACACCTTTAGATGATGACAGCAGAGTGGATCGGCCTTAGGGTTAAGAATAAATCTCCTTTTGATCTTGGAAGTTCATGTTTGTTCATGGTCAGCAGCGTTGGAAGGAGTTCGATTTTGGGGGTGGGAACCAAATTTGTCCCCGCGGGGGGAGATATCTACCGTAACATTGCAGTGAGCACATATGCATGGAACATGGAAAGTAACAAAGATTTTAAAATAATTTTTGAATATTACATGCAGATTTCTTCATTTAAAATAAGACTAACACTGTTTATGGTACAGTTTGACAACTAAACATAACCAAAATCCTTATGATAAAAT
This sequence comes from Mormyrus hasselquistii, assembly GCA_026779605.1. NCBI lineage: Eukaryota > Metazoa > Chordata > Actinopteri > Osteoglossiformes > Mormyridae > Mormyrus > Mormyrus hasselquistii. Next base: position 12,849,094 of record JAODKE010000037.1, read on the forward strand.
GAGTCTGATTCAGGACAACGATCTTCGTTAAGTATATGTTTTATCCTCTCGCTCTGCCTGCACAGTGAATTGGCCTCAGTAACATATTATAAAAAAAGATAAGGAACATTTATTTTTTGTAAAGAGGGGAGGGGGTCCCTTGTGGCCAAAGCCCCTGTTTGTCCCTGTCCAATATGCAGGGGGCAGCGTGTGGCTGAGTGGGGTAAGCCTGTATGCCTGTCCAATATGCAGGGGGCAGCGTGTGGCTGAGTGGGGTAAGCCTGTATGCCTGTCCAATATGCATTCACTGAGAGGTGCTAACAAATTAGCTGAATAAATTGGAAAGGAAAAAAAATGCTTTTGAGATCGACAGCTAATTAAGAGCGTTTGGGGGGGCTCTTACAATGACTAAAAATATACTGGCCTGTGGAGAAGAGAAAAATAGTAAACGCAGCTAGCTTTTCTCCTGTCACTGAGAAAGTTGATGCGACATGAGGAAAGAACAGCCAGAGTCATATGTAGCCAACACTGTCGGCCTTGTTGATTTCACACAATGACTTTTTTATTTGAAGTCCAAGTGTTGTACATGAGTAGTAATTGATAACATTCATATACAGAGTTTAATTTTCTTTTTTACATTCAACTTCCTTTCAATTACATTTAATATTTCTATTAATCAAACATAATATACAGTATCTAGTTAAGAACAATCTTGATGCTGTTGACATGGAAATAAATACTATTACAGCCAAAATTAACCATAAGGTCAAACGCCGTTTACATGCTATTTAATTTTTGTCCTGTGGAATAAAACAGTCAGAATTTACTGATGTGGTTTATTTCTTTGAAGAACCAAAGAGCCCATTTGATCCTGAACTGTATGATCTCTGTATATTTTCTAATAGTCTCTAAATAACATTTATTCTGCTCTCCACTACCCTTTCAGTTCATTAAACAATATGAAACATTAATATATTTTAATCGAAAAATGCTTCAGTGACTGAATAATATGCCGTTATTGTGCTGCCTTCAACCAACTAAGTATCTGTACACAATTCATTGATGAGGTGAAGGCTGGCACTATTTATGTTAAATTTATTACAATGTAAATGTATGATTTTGTAAATCAGCTACAGCAACTTTGGATCCACGTAGTATGAAGCCTGAATAAATGAACAGCACCATCGTGACATTCACTTAAGAACCGCTACAAATATTAACGTTCTTAGGGCAGTATATGTATATACAATCTCCAGGCACTTTCATTGCCTTCGCTGCCCCCATTAATGTATAAATTACGGTGATGTTTTACTCTGGATATGCAAACAGTTCCTGATACAGTATTAAAAAACATATTTCCTTGTCCTTTCTTTGTGGCTGCTTTCAGGGTTTGAATAGCTTAAATAAGACATACCACATTCTTTGGAGGTATGACATGAATCACCAAGGCTACTATAAGTTGTAGGGATTGTATTTTCTGCTGATTTGAAGATGGAATTTCACTTGATAAGAAGATAGTTAAATCTAATTACTGCTGTGCTGCCTCGATAAAAACAGTTTATCGTACGTAGTATGGAGGTTATTCGGTGCTGGTCAAGAACATAAGAACATAAGAAATTTACAAACGTGAGGAGGCCATTCAGGCCGTCAAACCCACTAGGCAGTCAACCAGGGTGCCATCCTCTGAGGGGGTGCTCACTTAGCAAGTCAATTTCAAATTGTTTCCAATGGGGGGGGGGGGGCAGTGGAAAACCCTGTTTAGGACAATGGGTACTGAGTGCATTTGAAAAGAGGTAAAGTGGAACTTAAAGAATTACTGTGTAAATGAAACAGATTTTCCATAACATTATTCCATAATCTTTTTTCATTTTTGGGTACAAAATTTGTCCAGTTACAGAGAGAGAAATATTACCATAGAATTATCGTCCATTAAGATAATTATAAAACGCAAAGAAATGTGAACCATGCAGAGTATTCTTAGGAAATTGTTACACTGGGTTCTATAATCCGAAATAGGATAAATGATTTCAAGCTCTTCGGGTCGGTTGAAGTTCAGCAGAGATTGGTTGTTTATACTTGATTAAACTGAATACATGAATATCATCAACAACCTGCAAATTCCTTTTTCTCCGAGCATCACAAACTGCTTGGCGTTTGCTACTAAAATTTTTGGTTAATTCCCAACTTCGAAACAGGACATTAATATTCATTTTTGCGATATTACCACCTTTGGTGTGAGAATCATTTTTGGTTGGCTGTATGTTTCCAACCAGAAGATGTTCAGAATGATCACCCAAGTGAATTCCGGCAGTAATCATATAGACCATAGACTTTGCAATGCCACATTCTGCTGCAGAGGTACTGTAAGTATCTCTATCACATATTCAAACTTCTCCAAGGTCACTGCTCTGATAGCTTCTGCATTTCTGTTGCCTTTTGTTGCTTCCCATTGAAAACTCATATCGTTAATTAAAACATATTATTAAGGAAATTATAATGGTGCTGAGAGTTTACTAAATCCAAAGAGTTTTACTGCTTAATTTTACACATTACATTACAGGACTGGAGCTGCAAATGTTTACTAGATAATTGACCATATATTAAACAAACAAAAAAAAACTAGTTGGATTAAAATATAAGTAGGCATACATTTCATAAGCTATTGACATTGTATCAACATAGTATGAGGAAAGAGACCAAACCATTCCGTACACCGGAGAGGGAAATTCAAGTTCAAAAAGTACAAATCCAGACCAATGTTTTGTTTCAATCAATCAGTTGAGTATAAAGAATCACATTCACAGAGTACACAACTGGTTGATTGGAACAAAATCTTGGCCTGGATTTGTACTTTCTGGACCTGAACTTTCCACCTCTGCACACAGAAATCTAAAACAATCATTAACAAGCAGTTAATTTTAAGGAAATTGTACCATCGGTAGCCAGAACCAAAAATACTCTGTTGATAATCTTCCCAAAGGGGATATTCTGCAATCACATACAATAAAACAAATGTAAATATAGTCACTAGACTAATCTTACAGAATTACAAACATCTGAGAGACATGAGCAAGGAAAGGTACCAAAATGGTATCTGGCAAGACAAGGTGTGAGCTTTCATGAATAACCAAGCACTGAAGGGCAAAATAAAATACAGGTTTCATATTTACAAACGCATATTTATGTCACACATTGTAATACTGCAACAAAGACTTTAAAGTTTGGAAAAAGCTTCACTCAGGAGAAAATGAATCTAATCTTAATCAACAGAACACAGCATTTACATTCACTGAAAAGCAGGAATCGTTTTTATACACAGGAAGTCACAGTACACAGCATGAACACTAATATTAAGTAAACAGCATGAGTGAAAAGCATCGCTGCTTTTTGTATCTATGTAGGGCCTGTGCTTTTATATACCTGCAGTCAGGAGGGTCCCATTGTGCTCACAGTGGTGTAGCTAAACTTGGACAGTGACGCGCCCATAGCGATGACGTCGTCGTCGGCCTCATGCCGACGCCGGCACGGCCTCCAGCGGCAGGCGAAGGTGGCCAACAGGGCCTTGCGGAAGCGCTTGTTCATGAAGCAGTAGATGATGGGGTTGACGCAGGCCGAGGTATAGGAGAGCAGGTGGATGAAGGAGATGGGTGCCCCAGACAGGGTCCGGTGGGCGGACTGCAAGTCGAACGCCTTCCAGGTGTTGACAGAATACAGGGGCATCCAGCAGATGAAGAACATGGCGACGATGACGGTGAGCATGCGGATCACTCGCTTCTTGGCTTTGAGTTTGGACTCTGAGGTGTTGCTGCGTGGTCGGTCTGCATTGGAGGCTCTGGCGGCCGTGAGCACTGACATCTCAACAACGTTGGGCCTTTTGGTGACTTGAATGTAACAGCCGTCGTCATCATCACTTCCAGATGATACTGTACCACTCAAGCCATTCCTAAGCTCTAGACAAGAATAGGGAACTGTGTTACAGGTAAGAGAACCAGGGGTGTGGTCCACCAAGCTAATATCGCTAAAGCTAAAGCACCTTACTGCTGAGATACCCTCTATGGATTCATCACATAAATTATTCAGTTATTTTTTATTTTCCAAATTATTTATTTTTTTTAAAAGGGAATATTTGGTCTAGGGGCATATTTTAGAGTAATTATTACAACTGCAAATATTAAATCGAAGAACTAAAATATGTTTCTGAAAGTTTGATAGCTGAGCTACAAAAATGAATCACTAAAGATGGACTTATTTAAAATCTCAAGAGTTGCTGCAGAAAATTGAGAAATAATAGGTTTTTATAGTACTCTTCTGAGTTTTTGAATATATCTTTGATATAAATCAGCTTTAGTCATACAAGAAACAATTTTAAAAGTGATATATAATTGTTAAATGGAATATTAATGACTTTAAGAAACTAGTTTATTATTTTTTTCCAGAAATGCGTGTGGTACTAATTGTTTATTACAATATATTTCAAATAAATAAATTCCCCTGTAACAGCTGAGCATTAATATTTCTGGAAATGGGGTCACTTGGAAAAAAAATTAAATGTAGCAAATGCAGTTTTATTATTCATTATCAGGAAAACAAAAATATGAATTGCATAAAATCACAGAAAGATGATAGTACTGTATGTGTGTTACATCAACAAATGCTCTTTAGGATTTATATCTTTTGTCACGCTGAATTTTATGCCACCTAACGTTTACCTATCTAGCAATGTATTTTATAATGTCTTTAGATACTACAAGGCAGAGTATGTAATAATCAAATCTGTCAAATTTTAATTTATGTTCCTATTTTTATAAACAATTTCTACATTCTCTATATTCTAGGAAATACTGGATTGTTATGTTAACCTACTCTGGTTATTTTTAAACTTAATCAGATTAACCCGTTTACTGGCCTCAGTGAGCCAGTAAATTCTATCTGCTAAAATCTCTGAATGATTAAATCTGTTCCTCACATTATCAACCTTGCCCATATCGATTTGATAGCGATGCTTTAGAAGACAATTTAGATGTTTTACAGCAATTTGCATGGTACAACACCATGCCAACTGTTGCTACGGTTACTGTACTATACCAGATCGTCAGATCGAGGTTGGAGACTAAACAAGCAAGTATGCTTGCAAAAGCCTTAATGGAAGGATGCTCTTTGATAATCGGACTCGGCTAAAGGCACTATAACAGTCAGGACATGTTCCATGGTGCTTACAGCCTTACTTTCTGTTATTTGACACTGTAGCCCACACTGACGCATATCCAGTGCATCCGCAGAGTGAACCATCCAATAAACTTAACTTCAGAACTTACTACCTGCATTGCTTTTTTGCCCAAGCTCAAACTGGATTCCTCGGTACAGCTCCCTGGAGATCAGTCCATAAGCGATAATCATCACAACCCCAGGAATGAAGAACAAGACAAACAACAGGAGGATGTACCTGAAAAAAAAAAACGTTAAAAGGAATAAAGGTGGTGGTGGGGGGGGGTGTTAGAGTTCTCCAGAGGTTTTCAGCAGTGGGTCAATATTAGGAACTCTGTGGAACTCTGTGGAACTCTGTGGAACTGTCAAATACGGCAAAGGAAGCAAACATTATTGTATTATGATTAATACAACATGCAATATGATTTGTGAGAAGTGCGTTTGATGCAGATGCTCATTTTGGGGTGTTCTTATTCACATCATTATTTATAAGGACTTGTTTACACTGTGGTCACATTACTAGTGCCATCAAGATGTTTTTTTTCAACTACTTTTAAGTTCCCTGTTAAATACTAGCCTGCAATTAAAAAAAAAATCCCAGAATTCTGCAACCCTAGCTAATATTTAACTAAAATTTCAGAAAAAATTTTGGCAGATACATTCAAAACGGGCAAGGGCTCTGCCACTCAAACTGCTCTTTCTAGCAGTTAAAAGTCAAGCATGCGACAAGCTGAGCTGCTCAATATATATTTCAGTGAGGCTTCATGGAGAGATAGGGACAGGTGCACCATAATCACTAAGCGATCTTAAGTTGACAAACAAGGAAAATCAGGAGCAGTACAGGGAGAAGAAACACATTTTAGCAGATCTACATGCTAACCAGCCTCATTTTAACCAGTCTCACATCCAGAGCTCCCTGCCGGGTTTTTTTTCTCCTTCAAGTGCAGAAACACAGCCTACATTTAGCCTTCAACACTCAAAAGGCAGAGAGGTGCAAGCTTTTCATCAACCATTTGTCTGATGAATTACAAACCTATTACAGACACAAAAGACTGCTGAATTAATTAGGGTCTCCAATAAAGAGGAATTATTCAGCAGATGATGCAGGAAGTGACTTCACAGACACGCAGAATGGAAGATCACCCATCTGACCCTTGGCATGGGCCGAGTTTAAAGCCATAAAGGACCTTCAGAGGGACGCCGCTGGTGTCAGCTTTCAGCCAGCTTGACAGCCTAATTGCAATAAGAATAAACAGAGATACGTATCGTCTTTTGACTTTCTGATTATGAGACCATTTTAGCCCAAATTCGCCCTTTTCCAGCAGCCAACTGACATTAAATAGTTGTGATAACATGCTTGGTTGAACACAGAGACTTTTGCCCAGCAACACATTACACTGGAAAAAATGAACATCTTCTATGTTAATTGTGGTTCATTTAATGATTCTATTCTGGCACCTCAATAAAAGCTTTGAAGTCTTTTATTTTAGAGAGACCCCCCCGTTTATTAAATGGCAGATTTTTTTGTCTTTACTTGATGAGCGGATGCAGGTGCCGAATAAGAATATGTGTCTATGACACCCTCTTCACATCAATGTGATTGGCTTATTTCCCCAGAAATATCCAATAATGACGCATAAATTTTCAGTGACCAGCACATGTCAGTGCATCAGTATAATCAATGTGTTAATCATCTCTTGCCAACTTCAGCTAAATATGAAAATATTATAAGATAGGAAAAAGTGTAAGAAAAACATTATATAAAACACAATTTATAAAGGTCTTAAGGGGAATAATTTCTATGTCCTTGATAAAAAAATATTATTATTGTATGGTAATGATCATAAGTACATATATAGAAAGACCTGATTTATGACACAGGTATATAAACAATTAACAATTATTTGCGTTATACCAGCACTAAGCCATAGACTAAAATATTACAAAGAAGGTTTGATTCCAGTGGTATATGGCTTATTTGAATTCCTTTATCAATATAATTTTCCAGCAATAAAGATACATTTTAATGAGTACATTCTTTTCATTCACAAATTTCATTAATATTTATATCATTATACAATTATTTAATATACTTTAATTACCATCAAAGTGTTTTTAATGTTGTCCAGTATCTAGTCCTTACAGATTTCATAAGGGTGTCTCACTTTATTAACTGTTAATAAAGTTGTTATGTACTGTAGCGAGTTGCGTAGGGCTGTTCAGAGTCTTACCATGACTGTTCCACCTGGCTCTTCGGCCAGCTGAGGCGGCACATATGAGCAGTGATGCCATTGTGCTTTTTGAAGGTAACCAGGGTGCTAAATACGGGATAGGGGATCATGAGGAAGACGGAAAGGAGCCAAGTCGCCGCGATCACCCGGTAGGCGTGGGAACGTGTCTGCCACACGCGAGATTTCAGCGGGTTACAGATGGCGCTGTATCTCTCGATGGCTATTGCGACCAGGCTGAATGTGGAGATGCTCACTGAGATGCCTACAGAGAGACAGCATCAAGATTAAAATAAGGACCGACTTTTTGAACCCTGGGGGAAATACTTGCGCATACAGTAGCAAGTATGAAGAGCAGAGGCAAACAAAGAAGCAGTGTATAACAGACAAAGGGCAGAGACAGTACACATAGTGAAGCAGTGTACAGTATAACAGACAAAGGGCAGAGACAGTACACATAGTGAAGCAGTGTACAGTATAACAGACAAAGGGCAGAGACAGTACACATAGTGAAGCAGTGTACAGTATAACAGACAAAGGGC